>JAWPHD010014080.1:0-63746 GCA_037043455.1 Cyrtodaria siliqua
TGATCCTAGCAACATATCAGGTTGGTCGGAAATTCTAGATGGCCGCCAAATCTTAAAATAGATCCTTAAAAAAACAAGTTTGTAGCGAGTACTTCTTGAAAACTACAAGAGATATTGATATGGGACTTTTTCTAAAATGATCAGCATGACATGATGTTGGTACTTGTCAAAAATCGTTTTGATTCGATGTTAAACATGGCTGTCAGCGGCCATCTTTGTTTACATAGAGTTATATAATGAAATCTTGTAGCGACTACTCCTCTGAAACTACTTGACGGATTTCATGAAACTTCACAGGAATGTTGCTCTTGATGTCTAATTGATCTTAGCAAAATTTCAGGTCGGCCGAAAATACAAGATGGCCACCATGGCTAAAAATAGATTTTTAAAAAATAAGTTTGTAGCGACTACTTTTTGAAAACTATAAGAGATATTGATATGGGACTTTTTCTAAAATGATCAGCATGACATGATGGTTATTCGAATCGAACATTATTTTGATTCGACGTTAAACATGGCTGCCAGTGGCCATCTTTGTTTACATAGAGTTATATAATGAAATCTTGTAGCGACTACTCCTCTGTAACTACTTGACGGATTTCATGAAACTTCACAGGAATGTTGCTCTTGATGTCTAATTGATCCTAGCAAAATTTCAGGTCGCCCGGAAATTCAAGATGGCCGCCACGGCTAAAAATAGATTTTCAAAAAACAAGTTTGTAGCGACTACTTCCTGAAATCAAAATCAATCAGTAGAGCTTCAAGGTCATTGACCTTTTGTTTTTTTAAAAGTTTGTAGCAAATACTTCTTGAAAACTGTAAGTGATATTGATATGAGACTTTTTCTAAAATGATCAGCATGACATAATGTTGATCCTTGTCGAAAATTATTTTGAATCAAAATTAAACCTGGGCACCAGTGGCCATCATTGTTTACATAGAGTTTGTATAGTAAAAATTTGTAGTGACTACTCCTCTGAAACTACTAGACGGATTTTCATGAAACTTCAAGGGAATGTTGCTCTTGATATCTAGTTAATCCTAGCACAATTTCAGGTCGGCTGGAAATTCACGATGGCCACCACGGCTAAACATGGATATTTAAAAACAAGTTTGTAGCGACTACTTCTTGAAAACTGTAAGTGATATTGATATGGGACTTTTTCTGAAGTTATCAGCATGACAAGATGTTGATCCTCGTCGAAAATTATTTTGATTCGACATTAAACAAAAAACTACTTGACAGATTTCTATGAAACTTCACAGGAATGCTGACCTAGCTATCAAAATCTATCAGTAGAGCTTCAAGGTCATTGACCTCTTGTTTTTACATATTTTTGTGTTGTTTTGGTGAATTCTTACATAGCTTCTTACACATATATGTTGCCCTCATCACCACCACCCCCCGCCTCTCCCCCACTCCCCAACCCCCTCCCCCCACCCCCTCCCCTCCCCCACCCCACTCAAAACTCGATTATTATTTTTTACATATTTCTGTGTAGTTTTGGTCAATTCTTGCGCATAGCTATGGTGCGCTCCAACCCCACCCCACCCAACATTGTTTTAACCTTATTTTCTGATGGTATATACTAGCTATATAATTTATTATTCTCTGAAAAATCGAATAGTCGAGCTGCGCTGTTCTCCGACAGCTCTTGTTTTATTTACGAAAACTTAGTCAGGCCAGTTTGTCAAGGTCATATATCCGGGTCTAAACAACCTTGTTATACTGACAAAGCGCTGACAGGCGACACACGTGTTCCGCGGAACAACCGTCTATTGGGATCATTCTTCGTCCGTCGTCCGTCGTTAATTTTTGCTTCAAACAACTTCTCCTCAGAAACCGCTAGGCCAATTTTGACCAAACTTCACATGGATGATCCATAGATAAATGTTTTTTAGGTTTGTTAAAATTAGGTCATTGCGACATCCAAGATGGCCGCCTTTACCATATAGCGGCCAGCTCACGCGAAACACACACTTTACTCTTTCACGCCGAGTGAGGAATTCAGAAATCGCTTAATTACGCGGAGTTTGGACGATAAAACTATGCCGAGTGGAAATCAGCTACATCGACTAGCGTTACTTCGCCGAGATACTCCGCGTAGATGAACTCGGCATTCGCCGAGTCGTCAGTTATTCAGGTAAATTACCTTTTTATCGGACTTGAATGTTTATGTCTGAAACGATGATGAACGGCATTCGTACAGGTAATGTACATCCGCATAGATCTACGTGTTTTATTTTTATGTTTGCTGTAAATGTACACTGTGCGTGAAAGTAATAAAGTTACCTTATAGTTGACGTTTGTGCTGCTGTACTCTCAAATGCAATTAAACACAACTGTCATGAGGACGAAATAAATATTTAGTTTTAATCTGTAACGGCAACCAATGCTAGCTTCCAAACACAAAACTTAAATACACACTCTATTTCTTAGCACACGTTGTCTTAGACGTTGTCAAGCGCGTTGCCATGGTCAGGACTCTGAATCAGGCGTTTTCATGTGTATTGAGCATGTGTATTGAGCAGAGTTACAATATTGTAAACATGTACTCTACATGTACATGTCGCATCACGCTTCCATTATACTAGTATAGATAATTAGGGACGTATCGTGGTATTCTCTTGGATAAATAAAATATGTTATGTAATATGTATACATACTGAGTAAAGTACAGTATATACATGTATGTAAATACATATTTCGTTAGCGTGCCTGATTGTCTTAGATGTTTTGTGGTATCAGGTGCGTGTACATACATGAACCTATGTAAGTGGATTTTAAGACCAACTTTATAAAAATATTTGCTGATTTTGTCAAATACAAGGGTTGATCAAAAAACAAAAAAAGTTGATACTGGCCTTATAATTCCTTAATTACAAGTTATTTGGAAAAAGAACATATTATGAATTTAGTCTGTCCATTGACAATTTCCTTGACATGAAAATGTTCAAAAGTATGGTGTTTTTAGCTCTACTGGCCAGCAGAGCTTATGGGATGCTGAGTTGTCCGTCGTCCGTCCGTCGTCCGTCGTCGGCGTTAACTTTTGTCTCGTTAAGACGATAGGGCCTTCATTTTTCATTCGATCTTTACCACACTTTAACAGGTTGTTAATATCAATGAAAGCTCGGATGAGTTCGAAAACCAGCCAGATCGGGCAAGTAACAGTGGAGTTATGGCCCTTGATTTAGTTAAAAATGCTGTATTGCTGTATTTTGCCTCGTTAAGGCGATAGGGCCTTCATATTTCATCCTATCTTAACCAAACTTTACCACATTGTTAATATCAATGAAAGCTCGGACAAGTTCGAAAACCAGCCAGATCGAACCAGTAACAGCGGAGTTATGGACCTTGATTTAGTTAAAAATGCCATATTTTGCCTCGTTAAGACGATAGGGCCTTCGTTTTTCATTCTGTCTTTACTAAACTTTACCACATTGTTAATATCAATGAAAGCTCGGACAAGTTCGAAAACCAGCCATATCGGACCTGTAACAGCGGAGTTATGGCCCTTGATTTCGTTAAAAATGCTATATTTTGCATCGTTAAGATGATAGGGGCTTCATTGTTCATCCGATCTTTACCAATCTTTATCAGATTGTTAATGTCGTTGCAAGCTCAAACAAGTTTGAAAACCAGCCATATCGGACCAGTAACAGCAGAGTTATGGCCCTTTATTTAGTTAAAAATGCTATATTTTGCCTCGTTAAGACGATAGTCGCTTCATTGTTCATCCGATCTTTATCAAACCTTATCAGATTGTTAATAGCAATGAAAGCTCAGACAAGTTCGAAAACCAGCCATATCGGATTAGTAAAAGCGGAGTTATGGCCCTTGATTTAGTTAAGAATGCCATATTTTGCCTCGTTAAGACGATAGAGGCTTCATTGTTTATCCGATCTTTACCAAACTTTATCAGATTGTTAATGTCGCTTAAAGGTCGAACAAGTTCGAAAACCAGCCATATTGGACAAGTAACAGTGGAGTTATGGTCCTTGGTTTAGTTAAAAATGCTATATTTTGCCTCGTTAAGACGATAGGGGCTTCATTGTTCATCCGATCTTTACCAAACTTAATCAGATTGTTAATATTAATGAAAGCTCAGACAAGTTCGAAAACCCTTCATATCGGACCAGTAACAGCGTAGTTATTTATGGCCCTTGATTTCAAAAACTTTCAAAAAAAACGTAAATGGCAGTCACTCGCTTCATTGATGTTATAAGAGCCATGTTAGCCAGTAGAGCGTCCACAGGCCCTCTTGGGCCTCTTGTTTTATGAACAGCACCTGCCGCAGTCCGTCGCACCAAAATAATACATAATGAAATATTTAAACCATCACTGCAACACTGTAGTAGGCTATCTATTTATAAAAATGATGTAAAATTATCCTTTAACCTAGTAACCAGGGCATCCATTATTGTTAACAGATGTTTGGTCGTAGAAACACTTAAAAAAAAGTATAAAAGTCGAACAGGAAAAGCAGCTACTCCAGAATACAGTTAACTCTAAAAGACGCAAAACGACAAGCATGAATGGAAATGTTAATAAGGAATATGACGTCAAAAACACACAAAAAAAGTTTGACAATAGGGCTGTCGTCTTCAAACGGTCAGTGGCAAAAAAGACTGGGGTTTAAACCAGGTTCTAGGGTGCATCAAACCTCACACACCCTACTGTCATCCCAAACTCGAAGCTATTTTTGGGAGCATAACTCATTCCTTCTGATTCATATGGTGTGGTCTAGTCGATATATCGCAACATCTACATCATTCTTGGTTTGTGATCACTCAGTTACATATTAACATCTGCTAACAAACACTAAACTATTGTGAATTAATAAGAAAAACACTAAACTATTGTGAATTAATAAGAAACAAAAAAACACAGAGTCATCATGTTTTAAAATACAAGCATGTTCTTAAAAAATTAATAATTTTCAACCGAACTTGATAAACGGCAAAGTTGTTTGCATTTGTGTTTCGTAATGACTATGGAGGGAGAAGTATTCCATTTTAAAACTTCTAACAAGAAAATATGTTATTGTTCATGTTTATAAACAGCTGACATGTAAGTAGAACAGGTACACACACATATATATATATACATATATATACAGCCCTATACACACGCATAAACACATGGAACATCAGCAAATGGATATAGTTTCACAGTTACATGTATGTTTCATTACCACATCAACACTTTTTAGCTCACCTGAGCGAAGGCTCAAAGGTGAGCTATTGGGATCACTCTTCGTCCGTCGTCCGTCGTCCGTCGTCTGTCGTCCGTCGTCCGTCGTCGTTAACCTTTGCTTCAAACGACTTCTCCTCAGAAACTGCTTGGCCAATTTTGACCAAACTTCACGTGGATGATCCTTAGATGAATGCTTTTTAGATTTGTTAAAATTAGGTCAGCGCGACATCCAAGATGGCCGCCATTACCATATATGGTTGAAACCTTAAAAAATCTTCTTCTCAAGAACCGCTGGACAGATTTCAACAGTTTTTCTTTTAAAACGATCGCCAATGTCTAGACTATCAAGTTTGTTCAAATGAAGTCCCCGGGGTCAAAAATGGCCATGTCCGGGGGGTCCAAAGTTTGTATATTGAGATTTTGCATGTTTTTCATATAGACATATAGGAAAAAACTTTAAAAAATCTTCTTCTCTGAAACCACAACGCACAGAGGTCTCATGTATTACATGTAGCATCAGCTTATGGTCCTCTACTAAGTTTGTTCAAATGGTGACCCTGGGGTCAAATTTGTCCACGCCCCGGGGGTCACAGTTTTACATAGACTTATATAGGATTTTTTTAAAAAAAATATTCTTCTCTGAAACTGCAAGAGCCAGAGGTTTAATATTTTGCATTTGCTATAAGCTTATGGTCCTCTACCAAGTTTGTTCAAATGGTGACCCAGGGGTCACATTTGACCCCACCCCGGGGGTCACAGTTTTACATAGGCTTGTATAGGGAAAAACTGAAAAAAATCTTCTTCTCTGGAACCACATGGCACTGAGCTCTCATGTAGCATCAGCTTATGGTTCTCTACTTAGTTTGTTCAAATGGTGACACTGGGGTCAAATTTGTCCCCGCCCCGGGGCTCACAGTTTTACATAGATATGTATAGGGAAAAACTTAAAAAATCTTCTTCTCTGAAACTGCAAGAGCCAGAGGTTTAATATTTTGCTTTTGCTATAAGCTCATGGTCCACTACCAATATTGTTCAAATGGTGACCCTGGGGTCACGTTTGGCCCCGCCCTGGGGGTCACAGTTTTACATAGGCTTGTATAGGGAAAAACTGAAAACAATCTTCTTCTCTGGAACTGCAAGTCAGAGGTTTAATATTTTGCATTTGCTATAAGCTTATGGTCCTCTACCAAGTTTGTTCAAATGGTGACCCTGGTGTCAAACTTGGCCGCGCCCCGGAGGTCACAGTTTTATATAAACTTATATATATAGGAAAAAAACAATCTTCTCTGAAACTGCAAGAGCCAGAGGTTTAATATTTTGCATTTACTATTAGATTATGGTCCTCTACCAAGTTTGTTCAAATGATGACCCTGGGGTAAAATTTGACCCCACTCCATGGGTCACAGTTTTACATAGACTTATATAGGAAACACATTAAAGTCTTCTTCGCTGGAACTGCAAGAGCCAGAGGTTTAATATTTTGCATTTACTATACTCTTATGGTCCTTTACCAAGTTTGTTCAAATGGTGACCCTGGGTTCACATTTGGCCCCGCCCCAGTGGTCACGTTTTACATAGACTTGTATAGGGAAAAACTTAAAAAATCTTTTTCTCTTAAACCACAAAGCACACAGCTCTCATATATTACATGTAGCCCTGGGGTCACATTTGGCTCTGCCCAAGGTGTTACTCTCTAGCACCTTCATTTTATATTTGATATTTACCAAACTTTGTCAGTGTCTTAAACTGTCTATATCAATGTTGTTATACGCAACAGAGCCCACATTTCTTGAACAACCTTAACCAAACTTGCACAGATTGTATATGACCATAAGATTTCGAAGAAGTTCGATAATGTGCCAGTACTCAGGTGATCGCTTTAGGGCCATCTTGGCCCTGGCCCTCTTGTATTGGTTCAAATTAACTCAGGTGAGCGATATAGGGCCATCATGGCCCTCTTGTTTTTTAAAGTTTTCACTGTCATCAGTCACTTGTATTTATGTACTGCAACAAGGAGAAAGCGTCAACAAATGACGTGTTGGTCTGCAAATTTTCAAAAGTGTATAGACATATTCAGCTGCAAGTTACATGTAGAAATATTCAGGCTTATTTCAGTTTTACTTTTGTTAAATTTGTGAATAAGGGAATTCGCCAGGGCGATGTCTTTATACCTATTTAATTACTTTTGGAATATGTAAAACTTAATGGACGCAGTATCCAACTCGTTTGATAAATTCAATATTAATCAGGCACTCGTGTAAGATCATTATTAAACATCGATAAGAAAAAACCCACAATAGATGCAGGTAGACACAACTGTAAAAAAAAAGTCACCCTCCCACTAAAACTACGATTTAATTTGTGAATAGAGGAATTCGCCAGGGCGATGTCTTTAGACCAATTTAATTACTTTTGTAAATTGCGTAAGATGCTGCATGGTATAACAATAGGGGATACATTTTGTCCAGAAAGTCAATTTAAAAAAACATCTTCTCAGTTTAATGACTTATACTTAATATTTCATAACAAGCTGCGTACAGGCAATTTAATAAAAATCTAACATGTCATTGAAAAAGACGTGTTTTTTCTCACCTTCATGATCATTGTCTCTACTCTAAGAAATTAGAAGAAAATACGGATTAATAGGTGATAATTGTGCAGGAAGTCGATTTAAAAAAATGCTTTGATATATCAAACACATCTTCAGTTTAATAACTTCAAACGTATACACTTAATATTTCATAATAGGCCTCATACAGTCAATTTAATAATGACCTAGCATGTCATTGAAAAATAGAATACTTTTTTTCTCACCTTCATGATATTCACCTGCGAAGAAATTAGAAAAAAATGTACGGGGTGGGGGTCATTGTTTTTCAGTTTCAATTAATAGTTAAAAAGAAATAATCCACTTTGCAAAATATGTCTGTACTAAAGATATGTAGTAGTGAGTCGTCGGCGTAACAATACCGCATATACTTGCTTGAAAACTAAACATCAAACAACTTTTCTATGTTTTTATTAAATTATAAACGTAATGTCATACAATGATGGGTTCGGGCACGCGGGTATACAATAGGAACTGAAATTAATCTGATTGCACTTGCTTTTCGTTATCTCCGGTTCTATTATGCACATAATCAACAGATACATGTACAAACTTATGCACCGATATAAATCTATTTGCTGATCAAACTTCTACCTGAAAAGAAAGTTGTAATATGTTTAGAGAGCAATATTGCACTGAATTGCCAATTCCGATAACTACGTTAATTTCAAGGCTTTTGGTGAAATACAAATGGTTGGGCAATTTAAGTGTAAAACAGTTTACATTATCTAAATTACGTATTTTAATTGAATTAAATTGGAATATATATATATATATATAGTCGGTGCGACTATAAATTCTAATTTAATTCAATTAAACAGCAAGGTCATTTTAAAGGTTTACACATCTTGTGCATGTAATTGGTAGACCTCTACTTGTTTTTATCAATATAATGTTGCTTCATAATTTGATTAATACTCCTCGTCACAATCAAGCATTTGTTGTGTGTGCGTGCCTATATTTATTACATTACATACATGTACTTGGTGGCCCGTGATTGGAAATATTCTATTCGATTCTAAAACAAAATGGCCGACGTCGAAGGAAAAAACATCTTAATTACAGTTAATTAAATTTTACGCCGAGTCACACAGCATCCTTCACGCCGAGGTACGCGGAGTTCACGTGTGCACTTTTACTTAATTGGATTCTACGCGGAGTAACTCGGAGTGGCTATCACTCGGCAATAGCGTACTTTCGCCACGTGAATTCGCCGAGGACAAACACTGACTCCGGGTAGATACGCGCAAAACTCGATACGACCAAACTCGGCAAATCGAGTGAAGTGTGTGTTTCGCGTGAGCTGAACTGTATGTTCGAAACATTAAAAAATCTTCATCTCAAGAACCGCTGGACAAACTTCGACAGTTTTTCTTTTAAAATAATCGCCAACGCCTAGTCTATCAAGTTTGTTCAAATGAAGTTCCCGGTGTCAAAAATGACCTTGCCCAGGTGATCCATAGTTTGTATATTGAGATTTTGCATGTTTATAGGAAAAAACTTTAAAAAAATCTTCTTCTTTGAAACCACAAGACACAGAGCTTTCATGTATTACATGTAGCATCACCTTAAGGTCCTCTACTAATTTGTTCCAATGCTGACCTTGGGGTCTAATTTGGCCCCGCCCTGGGGGTCACAGTTTTACATAGACTTACATAGAAAAAAAAAAAATCTTCTCTGAAACTACAAGAGCCAGAGGTTTAATATTTTGCATTTACTATAAGATTATGGTCCTTTACCAAGTTTGTTCAAATGGTAACCCTGGGGTTACGTTTGGCCCCGTCCCGGGGGTCACAGTTTACATAGACTTATATAGGGAAAAAAATAAAATCTCCTCTGAAACTACAAGAGCCAGAGGTTTATTATTTTGCATTTACTATAAGATTATAGTCCTTTACCAAGTTTGTTCAAATGGTGACCTTGGGGTCACATTTGGCCCCGCCCAGGGGTCACAGTTTTACATACGACTTGTATAGAGAAAAACTTAAAAAATAATCTTCTCTGTAACTACAAGAGCCAGAGGTTTAATATTTTGCATTTACTAGAAGATTATGGTCCTTTACCAAGTTTGTTCTAATGGTGACCCTGGGGTTACATTTGGCCTGCTCCAGGAGTCACATGTTTTACTTAGACTTGTATAGGGAAAAACTTCTCTGAAACTGCTTGAGCCAGATGTTCAGTATTTTGCATTTGCTATAAGCTTATGGTCCTCTACCAAGTTTGTTCAAATGGTGATCCTGGGGTTACATTCGGCCCCGCCCCAGGGGTCGCATGTTTTACATAGACTTGTATAGAGAAAAACTTAAAAAATCTTCTCTGAAACTGCTTGAGCCAGATGTTCAATATTTTATATTTGCTATAAGCTTATGATCCTCTACCAAGTTTGTTCAAATAGTGACCCTGGTTTCAAATTTGGCCCTGCCCCTGGGTCACAGTCTAACATTGACTTATAAAGGAAAAAAAATCTTCTCTGAAACTACAAGAGCAAAGATTTAACATTTGCATTTACTATAAGATTATGGTCCTTTACCAAGTTTGTTCAAATGGTGACCCTGGGGTCATATTTGGCCCCGCCCCGGGGGTCACAGTTTTACATAGACTTGTATAGGGAAAACTTAAAAAACTTCTTCTCTGAAACTGCAAGAGCAAGAGGTTTAATATTTGCATTTGCTATAAGCTTATCTCCATCAAGTTTTCTTCAAATGGTGGGCGTCAGTTTTACATAGATTTATAGAGTAAAAAAAATCAAAAAATCTCCTCTCTGAAACTACAAGAGCCAGAGGTTTAATATTTTGCATTTACTATGAGCTTATGGTCCTTGTAGTGTAGTAATTATAGGTTTAAGGTCAAACAAATTCCAACAGAAAGTATTTTAGGATTTTTAGAATCACTGACATGTAATGAGTTTCAAAAAAAAAGTCCTCAAGATAAAGTTGGTGGAATGCTAAATTTTGGGGGTAAAAGTTGCAGTTTTAAGAGAAAATCTCCGGAAACTGGAATAATTTTATAAAAAATCATTTGAGCAAATTAGAATTTTATAACAGTGCGGAAATGCTCTCCCAAATACATCTCCATGTAAATCACGGTTTTATAGATGGATATGAGATTAATATATGAGATTTTGTGGCAAAACTTGGAAAAAATGAATAAAATCGTTGATTTCTGTAATACATTTGGTGTTACTAGGCTGTAACTTAAAAAAACAACTAAATCAGTTGTAAAAACTTAGTTTCTTACTGTTTTGCACAGAGAAAGATACATAAATGTGTCAGAAAAAAAGTCCTTTAGCATACGATGATATAAATTACTTTATTTCTGGTTCTAAAAATGTGTTTTTCATAAAAAATCGCTGAAAAGAGGAGTCATTTTGTAATAAGATGTCTTGAACATAAACTTATCCAATGGAAGTGATAAAATGTTGCACAATTATATATACAAATGTTTCATTGTATTGTAAGTTAATGTGAAAGTTCACATTGTGAGATTTTGGGGCAAAATGTTGAAAAAAGTAATAAAATCGTTGATTTCTGTAATACAGTCGTATTACAGGCCTTTAAGCTAAAGAAGTGATGAATTATAAAATGATAATCTATAATGCTTTTCCATAGAGCAAGATGCAAGGATGTGCCCCAAAAAAGTCATGATGCGTATACTGTTGAAAAATGCATTACGTTCGGGTGGCAAAATGTTTTCTCATTAAAAAAAATTGTAAACAGGAATCATTGTTAAAATGTATTTTGACTACATAATCTACTTGAAGTGATATTATCTTATATACGCATATATCCAAATGTTTTATAGTATCAGAAATTTAGTTAGAAGCTCAATTTTAAGGTCTGTAGCAAACAAAAGGTCCTTTGAATAAATGTCTAGTTACAATGGTTACGACCATGGATCATGTTTACATCATTTGGAAATTTTATATATAAAATAATGAAGGAAAAACATGATGTAATTACATACATATGTATTTATAACCTTTTGATACACATATTGTATACACTTTATTGAATATGTGGTGTAATTATTGTTCAAGCATTCATTACAACAGAGTTTATAATCATTTAAATAGCATATATGGTAACTTATATTAAAATGGTGCAATATGTTTTATCTTTAGGTGTGATAATTACATTTTAATGAAAAAGATCACTGGAAACTGTATGATAAGTTTTAAAAACACGTTCAAAGTAACTGTATGAAATTCAATTTTGCGCAATACTCATGTCGAAGTTGTAGGAGCTTTTGTTCACATCACCTAATAGTATTGCTTGTTTGTGTAAGAAAAGAGTGATCAAATAACTAAAAATTTAATTTAAATGAATCTCAATTTCTATAGAATTCATAGAGCTTACATTTTGGCACTGCATACATGAGATTTCATGCTTTCTACAAAAAACCTGTTACACATTCAGTGCTATAAATACATTGTTTTGGTTGTTCATAATGTATATAACCTTTCATTAACATGCAATGCCCACACTTCCGAGAAGCAATTATTTGTTGAAAACACCAAGGTATATATGTTATTTAAAAATTGATGATTGTGATGGAAGACTAGTGTGTTACTAGTGGGATAATCCATAGATTTAGCTAACTATCAGACATCCCTTGTACGCAAATGTTTGGTATGAAAATGTTTGGTACAAGCTTTGCACAACTGGTGGTTTCAGCTGTAGCACTAATATTACTACACTTGTAAAACATGCATATCCATCACTATTATTATTTTTCCAAAATAACTTTGTACGTTAATATAAAATTATGTTTTGGACTAAATGCCTCACACTCTATAAAAAGCTATATACATGTATTTACATATGCATACAAGCTTGGTTACAAACAAGAGGCCACGTTAACCCAGTGGATATGGCCATGGCTTTGGAGCCACAGGCCTCTGCCCCAATTGGTTCACTCCCGAGGCAAGCATGATGGGAAACTTCATCCTACATCTCAAATACTCTGCCCCGCATGGGTTCGCTCCTTTGCGGAGGCATGTCTGATGGGAACCTTCACCCTTCATGGCATCTCCATCTGAAATTGCATTCCTAATATAACCTAATATGAGTGTTAACCCCATTTCATTCAGGGTTACAAATACAAATAGCATCTGTGACATGCAAATTATTGATACACTCAATTTCTGTTCTACTCAATTGAAAATGTTATATTTTACGCATAACAAAACATTTCATAGCATCACAGCGGTTAGGACATTTAATTATTCCAACATGCATCCTTTTATCCATTACAAAAAAAGTAAAAATATATTTTACTCTAGACACATGAAAATCTTCTAGTCCACTATCCCTATCAATTACAAAAATTATCAATGTTTGAGTATACTTGTTTTCAACATGTCATCAATGTGAGTATCTAATTGAATCTGGAAATAAAATGATTTTTGAAAATCGGTTCATGTATATTTTGCATTTTTTTCACCCAAATCATAAAGCCTCGTATGTGTGTGGACTTATTTCTGACACAGTAGTGCACATGCACAACACTTATAATGTGCCAAACTGATACAAGAAAATGATCTTTCTGCACTTTTTAGTTTATAACCAGGTACTTTGTGTATGAAAGGGTGACACTATGAAATTGTTAAGCAAGTCATCAAAAAAAAAAAATCACGGTTTGAGCATTCTTCTTAATTTCAAATACAATGAAAAACTTTGATATAATTATGTACATTGAATAGTGAAACATTTTGTGACATCATTGTATTTTTTGTTTAAGCTAAAACGATTTTAAAAACGATTTTAAAAACGATTCTGGATATCAGCAAATGTTGATGAAAATTGCATTATTTCACAAAAAAAAAGCATATCCATTCATCATACCCTTGGATACCGACACATCGTTGCTCATTGCTTTGTGGGAAACCG
Source organism: Cyrtodaria siliqua (assembly GCA_037043455.1). Taxonomy (NCBI): domain Eukaryota; kingdom Metazoa; phylum Mollusca; class Bivalvia; order Adapedonta; family Hiatellidae; genus Cyrtodaria; species Cyrtodaria siliqua. The sequence goes on from JAWPHD010014080.1 coordinate 13,694, forward strand.
TTAGAAATGATCTCTTAGCATTCACAACAGCTCGATAAATTCCATAGAATCATATTTCGAATGTATGTAGAAGGAATCCATACTGGCTATGTCATACAATATGGCGGCGCCATAGACCTCAGCCGATTCCCTCCAAAAGCCATTACAAGTCAAACCCAAAATTATCATCAGTTTTACAATGTCATTTGGCCGATAGATCTATATATAATTTATTTACATAGAATCGCTGATGTAACCTTCATCTTTATTGTAGTAACAAACATGCAATGCAGATCTTACATTTTACACGTGTGACTAACAGCCATACTGTTTAGAATGCAGCAACAGTGAACTATTTTCTGTCCCGTTGACTTCCGGATAACTCAATGTTAAGATTTTCATTGAAACACATAGGTGTGATTCCATATGTAGACCGAGTAATTTTTACAAATGTCTCTTTTAGTTCATACATACTTCACTATTAAAGCCCATTAGTAATTTAATTGTATCATAAAAACATTGGTGTTTTTTCTCCATTTCTGTTCCACGTTTTGACCCTGACCTCGCAATTTGAGCATCTTATTCACTTCTGAAGTTCTGATATTATCAAACATATGTAATGTACGTTTTATACACCATTTTTTTTTACTTCAGTTATATTTGTCGAAATACTTATTTGTGATTCTTTTTCAGTGATTTTTGATGAAGGACAATTGTTTTAATTTAATTAGCGTCTTATCGATCTCTGATTCCGTGTTTCACATAAAGATGGGTTTGGAAGTAGGTTTCCTCACTTTAAAATGAATGTAATATGCTGTATTTTCAAGTCAAAATAAAATACCTTCCATCATTTTTAGCTCGACTATTCGAAGAACAAGAGAGCTTATGTAATCATCCCGGCGTCGGCGTCCCACATCAATGTTTGCGTGTAAGCCGTGTTTACAAGTCTATATCTCTTACATTTCTTATCCTAGCACAACCAAATATGGCCATGGGATTCCTTATAGCATTATCTTAAGGGCTGCATAAGCAATTTTGATTCCTGTAACCCATGGGCTCCCATGGAACCCAAATATGATAGCCCATAAAATGTGTCCCATTTCACATAAAATTGTGCGTGTAAGCTGTGTTTACAAGTCTATATCTCTTACATTTCTTACCCTAGCAAAACCAAATTTGGCCATTAGCTTCCTTATAGTATTATCTTAAGGGCTGCGTAAGCAATTTTGGTTCCTGTAACCACTTGGCTCCCATGGAACCCAAATTCTGATAGCCCTTCAAATCATTAAAGTGTCTGTTTCACATCAAATTTTGCGTGTAAGCTGTGTTTACAGGTCTATCTCTTACATTTCTTGTCCTAGCTGAACTAAATTTGGGCATTGATTGAGTAAGTAATTTTGTCTTCTGCAAATTCTGGGCTCCCATGGAACCCAAATTGTGATGGCCCATAAAATGTGCAATAAAGGCAGATCTAGGTTTGCATGTAAGCATGTCTATATCTATAATTGTCTCGCCTTTTCGAATAAAAAAGAGAGACATAGGTGTTGCTTTTCCGGCGGCGGCGGCGGCGTCAACATTCAAGTTTTGTGTTTAGGTCATTTTCTCACAAACTGTATGCACTAGACCTTTCAAACTTTGCTTATAGTTGTATCATGGGTGGTACATCGCAACATGGCAAAGCAAATGTGGAAGTGACCTTGACCCTCCAAGCAAAGGGCAGATAACTTACTCATTTTTAGGTTCAACTTTTGCGTTTAGGTCACTTTTTCACAAACTGTATGCACTAGACCTTTCAAACTTTGCTTATAGTTGTATCTTGGGTGGTACATGGCAACTTGACAACGCAAATGTAGAAGTGACCTTGACCCTCCAAGCAAAGGGCAGATAACTTAATAATTTTTAGGTTCAACTTTTGCGTTTAGGTCACTTTTTCACAAACTGTATGCACTAGACCTTTAAAACTTTGCTTATAGTTGTATCTTGAGTGGTACATCGCAACGTGACAAAGCAAATGTGGAAGTGACCTTGACCCTCCAAGCAAGGGCAGATAACCTTATAATTTTTACCTTCAACTTTGGCGTTTAGGTCACTTTTTCACAAACTGTATGCACTAAGACCTTTCAAACTTCAGACCTTTCAAACTTTGCTTATAGTTGTATCTTGAGTGGTACATTGCAACGTGATAAAGCAAATGTGGATGTGACCTTCAAGCAAAGGGCAGATCACTTTCTCATGAACTAGAATTATGCACTAGATGTTTTAAACCTAATTTATAGCTTAATCTTTGGAAGAAAACATATTCTATTTCGACATCGTTAGTGCATTATTTTTTTGGATGCCTGAATTTCATCTATGACCTTGACCTAATTTTTGGAGCTGATGATTTTTAGCTCTACTGGCCAAAGGCCTTCATTTTTCATCCGATCTTTACCAATCTTTACCAGATTGTTAATATCAATCAAAGCTCGCACAGGTTCGAAAACCAGCCAGATCGGACCAATAACAGCAGAGTTATGGTCCTTGATTTAGTTAAAAATGCTATATTTTGCCTCGTTAATACGATAGGGCTTTCATTTTTCATGTGATCTTTACCAAACTCTACCATATGTTTTGCCTTTTTTAGCTCACCTGAGCTGAAGGCTCAAAGGTGAGCTATTGGGATCACTCTTCGTCCGTCGTCCGTCATCCGTCGTCCGTCGTCGTCGTTAACTTTTGCTTCAAATGACTTCTCCTCAGAAACCGCGTGGCCAATTTTGACCAAACTTCACGTGGATGATCCTTAGATGAATGCTTTTTAGATTTGTTAAAATTAGGTCAGTGCGACATCCAAGATGGCCGCCATTGCCATATATGGTTGAAACCTTAAAAAATCTTCTTCTCAAGAACCGCTGGACAGATTTCAACAGTTTTTCTTTTAAAATGATCGCCAACGTCTAGACTATCAAGTTTGTTCAAATGAAATCCCCGGGTTCAAAAATGGCCATGCCATGTGGGTCCAAAGTTTGTATATTGAGATTTTGCATTTTTTTCATATAGACATATAGGAAAAATCTTTTAAAAATCTTCTTCTCTGAAACCACAAGGCACAGAGGTCTCATGTATTACATGGAGCATCAGCTGATGGTCCTCTACTAAGTTTGTTAAAATGGTGACCCTGGGGTCAAATTTGTCCCCTCCCCGTGGGTCACAGTTTTACATAGACTTATATAGGATTTTTTTTTTTAAAAATCTTCTTCTCGGAAACTGCAAGAGCCAGAGGTTATATATTTTGCATTTACTATAAGCTTATGGTCCTTTACCAAGTTTGTTCAAATGGTGACCCTGGGGTCACATTTGGCCCCGCCCCGAGGGTCACGTTTTACATAGACATGTATGGGAAAAACTTAAAAAACCTTCTTCTCTGAAATCGCAAGAGCCAGAGGTTTAATATTTTGCATTTGCTATAAGCTTATGGTCCTCTACCAAGTTTGTTCAAATGGTGACCCAGTGTGCACATTTGGCCCCGCCCCGGGGGTCACAGTTTTACATAGGCTTGTATAGGGAAAAACTGAAAAAAATCTTCAACTCTGGAACCACATGGCACGGAGCTCTCATGTATTACATGTAGCATCAGCTTATGGTCTTCTACTTAGTTTGTTAAAAGGTGACCCTGGGGTCAAATTTGTCCCCGCCCCGGGGGTCACAGTTTTACATAGACTTATATAGGATTTTTTTTTTTTAATCTTCTTCTCGGAAACTGCAAGAGCCAGAGGTTTGATATTTTGCATTTACTATAAGCTGATGGTCCTTTACCAAGTTTGTTCAAATGGTGACCCTGGGGTCACATTTGGCCCCGCCCCAAGGGACACACGTTTTACATAGACATGTATAGGGAAATACTTAAAAAATCTTCTTCTCTGAAACTGCAAGAGCCAGAGGTTTAATATTTTGCATTTGCTATAAGCTTATGGTTCTCTACCAAGTTTGTTCAAATGGTGACCCAGGGGTCACATTTGGCCCCGCCTGGGGGTCACAGTTTTACATAGGCTTGTATAGGGGAAAACTGAAAAAATCTTCTTCTCTGGAATATCACATGGCACGGAGCTCTCATGTATTACATGTAGCATCAGCTTATGGTCCTCTACTTAGTTTGTTCAAATGGTGACCCTGGGGTCAAATTTGTTCCCACCCCGGGGGTCACAGTTTTACATAGACTTATATATGAAAAAAAAAATTATTTTCGGAAACTACAAGAGCCAGAGGTTTGATATTTTGCATTTACTATAAGCTCATGGTCCTCTACCAATGTGACCCTGGGGTCACATTTCGCCCCGCCCCGGGGGTCACATTCTTCTCTAAAACCACAAAGCACACAGCTCTCATATATTACATGTAGCCCTGGGGTCACATTTGGCTCTGCCCAATGTGTTACTCTCTAGCACCTTCATTTTGTATTTGATCTTTACCAAACTTTGTCAGTGTCTTAAACTGTCTATATCAATGTTGTTATACACAACAGAGCCCACATTTCTTGAACAATCTTAACCAAACTTGCACAGATTATATATGACCATAAGATTTCGAAGAAGTTCGATAATGTGCCAGTACTCCGGTATCGCTTTAGGGCCATCTTGGCCCTCTTGTATTGGTTCAAATTAACTCAGGTGAGCGATATAGGGCCATCATGGCCCTCTTGTTATTTATTATTAGTATATATTTTTGAATTTTTAGCTCTACTGGCCGCTTATGGGATGGCGAGTTGTCCGTCCGTCCGTCCGTCCGTCCGTCTGTTAACTTTGCCTTGTGAACACTCTAGGGCCTTCATTATTAATCGAATCTTTACGAAACTTTCCCAGTGTCTTTATATCAATGAAAGCTCGGACAGGTTCGAAATCCAGCCGGATCGGGTAAATTTCACCGGAGTTGTGGCCCTTGTTTGCTGAAAAATGCCATATTAAGCCTTGTGAACACTCTAGAACCTTCATTTATTATTTGATCTTGACCAAACTTGCACAGATTGTTAATATCAATGAAAGCTCGAACAAGTTCGAAAACCAAAATCGGATCAGGAACACCGGAGTTATGGCCCTTGTTTTTTCTGAAAATTGCTATTTTCTGCCTTGTGAACGCTCTAGCACCTTCATTTATTATTTGATCGTTACCAAACTTGCACGGATTGGTAATACCAATGATAGCTTGGACAAGTTCGGAAATCAGCCATATTGGGTCAGTAACATCAGAGTTGTGGCCCTTGTTTTTTCTGAAAAATGCCATTTTCTGCCTTGTGAACACTCTAGGGCCTAAAATATTAATCGGACCTTTACTTAACTTTGCCAGTGTCTATATATTACTGAAAGCTTGGACAAGTTCGGAAACCAGCAAGATCGAAATAATTTCACCGGAGTTATGGCCCTTGTTTTGCTGAAAAATGCCATATTAAGCCTTGTGAACACTATAACAACTTCATTTATTATTTGATCTTTACCAAACGTGCACAGATTGTTAATATCAATGAAAGCTCGGACAAGTTCGAAAATCAGCTAGATCAGACCATTAACAGCGGAGTTATTGCCCTTGATTTAGTTAAAATGCTATATTTTGCCTCGTTAAGACGATAGGGCCTTCATCTTTCATCCAATCTTTGGTATACCAAACTCTACCAGATTGTTTATATAAATGAAAGCTCAGAAAAGTTCGAAACCAGCCAGATCGGACCAATAACAGCGGATTTAGTGGCCCTTGATTTAGTTAAGAATGCTATATTTTGCCTCGTTAAGATAATAGGACCTTCATTTTTTGTGCGATCTTTTTGAAACTTTACCAGATTGTTAATCTCAATGAAAGCTCGCACAGATTCGAAAACCAGACAGGTCGGACCAGTAACAGTGAAGTTATGGCCATGAATTAGTTAAAAATGCTATATTTTGCCTCGTTAATTCTATAGGGCCTTTATCTTTCATCAGATCTTTACGGAACTTTACCTGAATGTTTATATCAATGACAGCTCAGACAAGTTCGAAAACCAGCCAGATCGGGCCAGTAACAATGGAGTTATGGCCCTTGATTTAGTTAAAAATCCTATATTTTGCCTTGTTAAGACGATAGGGCCTTCATCTTTCATCCGATCTTTATGAAACTTTACCAGATTGTTAATATCAATGAAAGCTCGGACAATTTCTAAAACCATCCAGATTGTACCATTTACATCAGAGTCATGGCCCTTGATTTTCTGAAATATGCTATATCTTGGCCTCATTAAGACAAAAGGGCCTTCATTTGGCTGGATTTCATTGAAACTTTGCAGGGATGATCAGTACCAAGCCTAGTTGTACATGGTCACTGTGTTCCAGTTAAATTTTGGCGGAGTTATAGCCCTTTAAAGGTTTTAATACACAAACTTTGTTATGAACCCCTGGCCGGATTAAACAAAACTTTTTAGGGATGATCAATTCCATGTCTAGTTGTGCAAATCATCGCCGTGTTCCAGTTGAATGATTTTTGGTGGAGTAATGGCCCTTTAAAGGTTTTAATACACAAACTTTGTTCTGATTAGTTCTCCTGAAGCCCTGGCTGAATTTAAACAAAACTTTTTAGGGATGATCAATTCCATGTCTAGTTGTGTAAATCATTGCCATATTCTGCTTGAATGATTTTTGGCAGAATTATGGCCCATTAAAGGTTTTCATACACAAACTTTGTCTGATCTACTTCTCCTGAACCCCTTGCCAGATTTCAGTAAAACTTTGCAGGGATGATCAGCACCAAGCCTAGTTGTGCATGTGATCGTCGCGTTCTGGTTTACAGATATTTGGCAGAGTTATGGCCCTTTAAAGGATTTTAATACCACAATCTTTTTCCGGGCTAGTTCTCCTGAACCCCTGGCTGGATATAGACGAAACTTGACAAGGTTGATCAGTATCAAGCCTAGTTGTGCATATTGATCGCAATATTTCGGTTGAATGATTTTTGGCAGAGTTATGGCCCTTTAAATGCTTTAATACACAAACTTTGTCCAGATTAGTCACTTCTGAACTCTTTGCCAGATTTCGCCATGATGATCAGTACTAAGCCTAGTTGCACCTATCATTGCCATGTTCTGGTTCAATGAATTTTGGCGTGTCATCACCATGTTCCGGTTGTTAGATTTTTGAAAGACTTATGGCCCCTTATACATAAACTTTATCTTGAGCCAGCCTTATACATAAACTTTATCTTGAGCCAGTAGAGCGTCCACAGGCCCTGTTGGGCCCTTTTTTTTTTTTTTTTACATATTTCATATTTCTGTGATTTTTGGTCAATTCTTACACATAGCTTCTTACACATATAAAATTAGGTCAGTGCTACATCCAAGATGGCTGCCATTACCATATATGGTCGAAACCTTAAAAATCTTCTCCAGAGACCCTGGACAGATTTCAACAGTTTTTCTTTTAAAATGATCCCCAACGCCTAGACTATCAAGTTTGTTCAAATAAAGTCTCCGGGGTCAAAAATGGCCGTGCCCCAGGGGTCCAAAGTTTGTATATTGAGGTTTTGCATGTTTTTCATATAGACATATAGGAAAAAACTTTAAAAAATCTTCTTCTCTGAAACCACAAGGCATAGAGCTCTCATGTATTACATGTAGCATCAGCTTATGGTCCTCTACTAAGTTTGTTCAAATGGTGACCCTGGGGTCAAATTTGTCCCCGCCCTGGGGGTCACAGTTTTACATAGACTTATATAGGATTTTTTTAAAAAAAATCTTCTTCTCGGAAACTGCAACAGCCAGAGGTTTGATATTTTGCATTTACTATAAGCTTATGGTCATTTACCAAGTTTGTTCAAATGGTGACCCTCGGGTCACATTTGGCCCCGGTCCAAGGGTCACATGTTTTACATAGACATGTATAGGGAAAAACTTAAAAAAACTTCTTCTCTGAAACTGCAAGAGCCAGAGGTTTAATATTTTGCATTTGCTATAAGCTTGTGGTCCTCTATGAAGTTTGTTTAAATGGTGACCCAGGGGTCACATTTGGCTCCACCCCGGGGGTCACAGTTTTACATAGGCTTGTATAGGGAAAAACTGAAAAAGATCTTCTTCTCTGGAACCACATGGCACAGAGCTCTCATGTATTATATGTAGCATCAGCTTATGGTCCTCTAATAAGTTTGTTCAAATGGTGACCCTGGGGTCAAATTTGTCCCCGCCCCGAGGGTCACAGTTTTACATAGACTTATATAGGATTTTTTTTTTTTTAAAAAAAAATCTTCTTCTTGGAAACTACAAGAGCCAGAGGTTTGATATTTTGCATTTATTATAAGCTTATGGTCCTTTACCAAGTTTGTTCAAATGGTGACCCTGGGGTCACATTTGGCCCCGCCCCATGGGTCACATGTTTTACATAGACATATATAGGGACAAATTAAAAAAATCTTCCTCTCTGAAACTGCAAGAGCCAGAGGTTTAATATTTTGCATTTGCTATAAGCTTATGGTCTGCTACCAATTTGGTAACATTTGGCTCAACCCTGGGGGTCACAGTTTTACTTAGGCTTGTATAGGCAAAAACTTTTTTTTTTTTTTCTTTTAATTTGATTTTTTTATTTTTTTTATTTTCAATTTCAATTCTTTTCGTTAATTTTTTAGCTCAACTGATCAGCGGAGCTTATGCCGTGGTGCGGCGTCCGTCGTCCGTCTGTCCGTCTGTCTGTCTGTCCGTAAACTTTTATTTGTAGCGACTTCACAGCTGAAACTACTGGATGGATATTCATGAAACTTTACAGAAATGTTGCCCATAAAGTCTAGTTGATCCTAGCAAAAATTCATGTTGATGTGAAATCCAAGATGGCCGCCAAAGCTAAAAATAGAGTTTTAAAATACAAGTTTGTAGCGACTTCTTCTTGAAAACTATAAGTGATATTGATATGGGACTTTTTCTAAAATGATCAGCATGACATGATGTTGATCCTAGTCAAAAATCGTTTTGATTCAACGTTAAACATGGCTGCCAGCGGCCATCTTTGTTTACATAGAGTTATATAGTAAAAACTTGTAGCGACTTCTTCTCTGAAACTACTTGGCGGATTGTCATGAAACTTAACAGGAATGTTGCTCTTGATGTCTAATTGATCCTAGAAAAATTTCAGGTCGGCCGGAAATTCAAGATGGCCGTCACAGCTAAAAATAGATTTTTAAAAAATAAGTTTGTAGCGACTACTTCTTGAAAACTATAAGTGATATTGATATGGGACTTTTTCTAAAATGATCAGCATTACATGATGTTGATCCTAGTCAAAAATCGTTTTGATTCAACATTAAACATGGCTGCCAGCGGCCATCTTTGTTTACATAGAGTTATATAGTAAAAACTTGTAGCGACTACTCCTCTGAAACTACTTGGCGGATTGTCATGAAACTTTACAGGAATGTTGCTCTTGATGTCTAATTGATCCTATCAAAATTTCAGGTCGGCCGGAAATTCAAGATGGCCGTCACAGCTAAAAATAGATTTTTAAAAAATAAGTTTGTAGCGACTACTTCTTGAAAACTATAAGTGATATTGATATGGGACTTTTTCTAAAATGATCAGCATGACATGATGTAGATCCTTGTGGAAAAATATTTTGATTCGACGTTAAACATGGCTGCCAGTGGCCATCTTTGGTTACATAGAGTTATATAGTAAAAACTTGTAGCGACTACTCCTCTGAAACTACTTGACGGATGTTCATGAAACTTCACAGGAATGTTGCTCTTGATGTCTAGTTGATCCTAGAAAAATTTCAGGTCGGCCGGAAATTCAAGATGGCCGCCACAGCTAAAAATAGATTTAAAATAAATAAGTTTGTAGCGACTACTTCTTCAAAACAATAAGAGATATTGATATGGGACTTTTTCTAAAATGATCAGTATGACATGATGTTCGTCCTTGTCGAAAATCGTTTTGATTTGACCTTAAACATGGCTGCTTTGTTTACATAGAGTTATATAATGAAAACTTGTAGCGACTACTTCTTTGAAACTACTTGACGGATTTTCATGAAACTTCACAGGAATGTTGCTCTTAATGTCTTATTGATCTTAGCAAAATTTCAGGTCGGCCGGAAATTCAAGATTGCCGCCACGGTTAAAAATAGATTTTCAAAAAACAAGTCTGTAGCGACTACTTCCTGAAATCAAAATCAATCAGTAGAGCTTCAAGGTCATTGACCTCTTGTTTTTATTAATTGTGGTTTTTTTTTTGTTTTTTTTTATTATTTTTTTTTTTTATTTTTTAATTTTTTTTTTGTTAAATTATGTAAAAAAAATGTAAATTTTTTAATTTTTTTTTTTAAATTTTAATTATTTTTATTTAATTTTTTATAATTTTTTTTTTTAAAATTTTTAAATGTTTTTTTTTATTTATTTTTTATTTTTTTTTTCTTAATTTTTTTTCATTATCTTTTTAATTACTTGACACTTACTTTAAAATTTCTTGTTGGCGCTACTCATCCTTAAAATGCCTTGTTGGATTTCGACAACACTTGGCAGGAAGCATCGGTAATATGTCTAGTTTTGCATATCACAATTTTGTTCCAGTTCGCTGATTTTTGACGGAGTTATGGCCCTTTGACATTTTTATTTTAAATTTCTTGTCGGCGCTACTCCTCTGAAACGGCTTGTTGGATTTCTACGAAATTTGGCAGGAAGCCTCAGTATGATGTCTAGTTGTGCAGAGCACGGTATATCAATGAAATCTTGGACAATTTTGAAAACCAGCTAGATCTTGTTAGTAATAACAGAGTTATGGCCATTGATTCGTTGAAAAATGCTATATTGTATTTTCCTTTGTTAAATCTATAGGAGAAGAGAGCTATATCTAGCTATATCTATCTAAATCTATAAGAGCTGTTTTAGCCATTAGAGCGTCCACAGGCCCTCTTGGGCCTCTTGTTTAGTCATCTTGGGCCTCTTGTTTAGTCAATTCTTACACATAGCTTTTTACACATATATGTTGCCCCCTCCCACACACTACCCCCCACCCGCACCCCCTCCCACACACTAACCCCCCCATTTTGTTTTACCATATTTCTGTGTTGTTTTGGTCAATTCTTACATAGCTTCTTACACATATTTTGCACCCCCTCCCCCCGCCCCCACGCCTCTCCCCCATCCCCACTCAAAACTCAATTTTTAATTTATTTTTTTTACATACTTTTGTGTTGTTTTGGTCAATTCTTACATAGTGTCTTACACATATATGTTGCCCGCACCACCCCAACTCCCCCACCACCCACCCAGCCTCTCCCCACCCCCAACCCCGCACTCCGCACCCAACTCAAAACTCGATTTATTATTATTTTTTACATATTTCTGTGTAGTTTTGGTTAATTCTTACACATAGTTATGTTGTGGCCCCAACCCCACCCCACATTGTTGTAGCCTTGTTTTCTGATGGTATATGCTAGGTATATAATTTATTATTCTCTGAAAAATCGAATAGTCGAGCTGCGCTGTTCTCCGACAGCTCTTGTTTGATATATATTATTTAAATGCAGGTAGACAATTCTTACAGACTTCAAATAAACATGATCTGAATGAACTGTCAATGTCTTCTGCAATATCATTGAAGAGGCATGTAATTGTACCTAATTCCTTACTCATTTGTCTCTGCACTAATGTTCTGATGGATGGTTAGACTAAAGTAAATCAAAGTCTTCTTTAAGAAAGTAAACATTTTCAGCTTTGTTATTGAATGAAATATTAACAACTGGAAAATACATATAACAGAACTTAACAGAAGCTTTAGATGTGATTAATAAAACATTATCTAAAACAAAACAATTTTTAGCTCTACTGGCCGAAGGCTAGCAGAGCTTATGGGATGGCGAGTTGTCCGTCGTCCGTCGTCCGTCCGTCCGTCCGTCTGTTAACTTTTGCCTTGTGAACACTCTAGGGCCTTCATTATTAATCGAATCTTTATGAAACTTTGCCAGTGTCTTTATATCAATGAAAGCTCGGACAAGTTCGAAAACCAGCTGGATCAGATAAATTTCACCGAAGTTATGGCCCTTGTTTTGCTGAAAAATGCCATATTAAGCGTTGTGAACACTCTAGCACCTTCATTTATTATTTGATCTTTACCAAACTTGCACAGATTGGTAATATCAATGAAAGCTCGGACAAGTTTGAAAACCAGCCAAATCGGATCAATAACACCGGAGTTATGGCCCTTGTTTTTTCTGAAAATTCCCATTTTCTGCCTTGTGAACGCTCTAACACCTTCATTTATTATTTGATCTTTAGCAAACTTGCAAAGATTCTTAATATCAATGAAAGCTCGGAAGTTCGAAAACCAGCTAGATCGGACCGTTAACAGCTGAGTTATTGCCCTTGATTTAGTTAAAATTGCTATATTTTGCCACATTAAGATGATAGGGCCTTCATCTTTCATCCAATCTTTAGCAAACTTTACCAGATTGTTTATATAAATAAGAGCTAGGACAAGTTTGAAAACTAGCTGGATCGGACTATTAACAGCAGAGTTATGGCCCTTGATTTAGTTAAAAATGCTATATTTTGCTCGTTAAGACGATAGGGCCTTTATCTTTCATTCGATCTTTACCAACTTTACCAGATAATTTATATAAATGAAAGCTCGGACATTTCGAAGATAAGCCAGATCGGACCAGTAACAGCAGAGTTATGGCCCTTTATTTAGTTAAAAAATGCTATATTTTGCCTCGTTAATTCGATAGGGCCTTCATCTTTCATCTGATCTTTACAAAACTTTACCCGATTTTTTATATCAATTTTATATCAATGACAGCTCAGACAATTTCGAAAACCAGCCAGATTGGACCAGTAACAGATGAGTTATGACCCTTGATTTAGTTAAAAATGCTATATTTTGCCTCTGTAATTCGATAGGGCCTTCATCTTTCTTCTGATCTTTACAAAACTTTACCTGATTGTTTATATCAATGACAGCTCAGACAATCAATTTCGAAAAACCAGCCTGATCGGACCAGTAACAGATGAGTTATAGTTTAGTTAAAAATGCTATATTTTGCCTCGTTAAGACGATAGGGCCTTCATTTTTCATGCGATTTTTATGAAACTTTACTAAATGTTAATATCAATGACAGCTCGGTCAAGGTCGAAAACCAGCCAGATCGGAACAGTATCAATAGGAGTTATGGCCCTTGATTTAGTTAAAAATCCTATATTTTGCCTCAAGACGATAAGGCCTTCATCTTTCATCCAAGTTGTACATAGTCACCGTGTTCCAGTTGAATGATTTTGGGGGAGTTATAGCCCTTTAAAGGTTTTAATACACAAATTTTGTTCCGACTAGTTCTCTTGAACCCCTGGCCAGATTAAACGAAACTTTTTGGGGATGATCAATTCTAGCTCTAGTTGTGCAAATCATCGCCGTGTTCCGGTTTGAATGATTTTTGGCGGAGTTATGGCCCTTTAAAGATTTTAATTCACAAACTTTGTTCTGATCTACTTCTCTCCTGAACCCCTCTCCAGATTTCAATGAAACTTTGCAAGGATGATCAGCACCATGCTAGTTGTGCATGTCATCATCACGTTCCGGTTTACAGATATCTTGCAGAGTTATGGCCCTTTAAAGGATTTTGATACACTTTTTTTTTTCTGGCTAGTTCTCCTGAACCCCTGGCTGGATACAGACGAAACTTGACAAGGATGATCAGTATCAAGCCTAGTTGTGCATATCATCGCCATATTTCGGTTGAATGATTTTTGGCAGAATTGTGACCCTTTAAATGTTTTGATACACAAACTTTGTCCAGATTAGTCTCATCTGAACTCTTTGCCAGATTTCAGCGATTCTTGGCGAGGATGATCAGTACTAAGCCTAGTTGCACCTGTCATTGCCATGTTCTGGTTGATGATTTTTGAAAGACTTGTGGCCCCTTATACATAAACTTTATCTTGAGCCAGTAGAGCGTCCACAGGCCCTCTTGGGACTCTTGTTTTTCACGTGCTCCGGATATGCAATTTTAAGGGGTATTTTGGGAAAAACAGCATATTTGTAACAGAAACATGATAATACCTCTTCAGACTTCAAAAAATCGTCATTACTGATCTATGTAAGGAAAGAAATAAGCAAAAAATCATCATTGCTGATCTCTGTAAGGAAAAGAAATAAGCAAAAAATCATCATTGCTGATCTATGTAAGGAAAGAAATAAGCAAAAAATCATCATTGCTGATCTATGTAAGGAAAGCAAAAAATCATCATTGCTGATCTATGAAAGGAAAGCAAAAAATCATCATTGCTGATCTATGAAAGGAAAGCAAAAAACCATCATTGCTGATCTATGTAAGGAAAGAAATAAGCAAAATAGCATCATTGCTGATATATGTAAGGAAAGAAATAAGGAAAAAATCATCAATTCTGACCTATGTAAGGAAAGAAATAAGCCTATCTGGAGCACTGAAATAATTGTAATAATTACTGTATTCTAACCCACTTGCCAAAATTCCTGCAATGCGAATTGGTTGACGTTCAAAAGTTTGCGACTCTAAATAGTGCATAACCCATTGCAAATCCAGTCATGTGACATCAAACCATAAAAAATGTGACGTCATTTACTTTTATTAGCTCTACTGGCCTTCTGCCAGCAGAGCTTATGGGATGGCGAGTTGTCCGTTAACTTTTGCCTTGTGAAACACTCTAGGGCCTTCATTATTAATTGAATCTTTACGAAACTTTGCTAGTGTTTTTATATCAATGAAAGCTCGGCTCAAGTTCGAAAACCAGCCAAGATCGGAATTATTTCACCGGAGTTATGGCCCCTTGATTTGCTGAAAATTGCCATATTAAGCCTTGTGAACACTCTAGCATCTTCATTTATTTATTTGATCTTTACCAAACTTGCACAGATTGTTAATATTAATGAAAGCTCGAACAAGTTCGAAAATCAGCCAAATGGGATCAGTTACACCAGAGTTATGGCCCTTGTCTTTTCTAAAAAATTGCTATTTTCTGCTTTGTGAACGCTCTAGCACCCTTCATTTATTATTTGATCGTCTACCAAACTTGCACAGATTGTTAATACCAATTATAGCTTGACCCACAAGTTCGAAAATCAGCTGAATTGGGGTCAGTAACACCAGAGTTATGGCCCTTCTTTTGCTGAAAAATGCCATAATTAAGCCTTGTGAACACTCTAAGCACCTTCATTTATTATTTGATCTTTACCAAACTTGCACAGATTGGTAATATCAATGAAAGCTCAAACAAGTTCGAAAACCGGCTAGATTGGACCATTAACAGCGGAGTTATTGCCCTTGATTTAGTTAAAAATGCTATATTTTGCCTCATTGTTCATCTGATCTTTACCAAACTTTATCAGTTTATTAATATCAATGAAAGCTTGTACGGAGTTATGGCCCTTGATTTCAGTTAAAATGCTATATTGCTATATTTTGACTCGTTAAGAACGATAGGGCCTTCATTTTTCATCCTTCTTTACTAAACTTTACCACATTGTTAATATCAATGAAAGCTCGGACAAGTTCCAAAACCAGCCAAATCGGACTAGTAAAAGCGGAGTTAATGGTCCTTGATTTAGTCTAAAAACGCTATATTGCTATTATTTGCCTCGTTAAGACGATAGGGCCTTCGTTATTCATCCTATCTTTACCAAGCTTTACCACATTGTTAATATCAAAGAAAGCTCGAACAAGTTCGAAAACCCATTCATATCGGACCAGTAACAGCGGAGTTATGGCCCTTGATTTAGTTCAAATGCTATATTATTGCTTCGTTAAGACTATTTTTATCCGATCTTTACCAAACTTTATCAGATTGTTAATGTCAATAAAAGCTTGGTCAAGTTTGAAAACCGGAGAGATCGGACCAGTAACAGCAGAGTTATGGCCCTTGATTTTGTTATAAATAGATATAATTTGCATTTGTCTCGATAGGGCCTTCATTTTGCATCTGATCTTTGCCAAACTTTACCAGATGTTATGACTTTCTTCTTTTTATATTTAATAATTTTTCAATTTATTTTTGATTTTTGTTACATTTTTTTTTTTTAGCTCTATGTTGGACCAGTCGGACCAGCAACAGAGGAGTTATGGCTCTTGATTTAGTTAAAAATGCTATATTTTGCCTCATTAATAGGGTAGGGCCTTCATTTTTCATCTGATCTTTATCAAACTTTACCAGATTCAGAGCTCCAGATAAGGTGCGTATTTGCGTAAATACGCAAATAAAATGGTAGAAAAAGCAATATAACTACAAAACCATGCGTATCATAACGCAAAAGAAATGCCTGATACGCAATTCCTCGCAAATTGCTAGCGTGTTTTGCAATTTTTTATTTCTAATCGATCGCGTATTTGCCCAGAGTTCTCACAATATCTCGAAACAAAATCATATATAGGTAAAAGACCGAAACTGCCGAGTGAACAGACTGGTTCCGAAATTCAGTTTAAATTGTGCGCGATTTACTCATTTTTGCCTGTACCCTTTTTATATCGTGTAGGCGCTCGGCGATCTAAATCAAGCGTCGGTTAAAAATGTCGGCGCGAATGTAAACAAACGCGGACGGATAAAAACACCGCAAAAAAACACAAATAAATACCTATAGTAACTATTTTGACCACAGTAAGTAAACGGAGTCAAAACAAATTTCAAAAATAATGTTAGATGACGTACTTTCAATGTTGTCTACGATTCACAAGGCATGTGTTACAGTTTACATATGACCACAGATACCAGTTTAAAAAAAAAAAAAAGTCATATTCTATTAACACAGATACCGGTTTTAAAAAATCAAAAACTTATATTCTATTAAATACAGTATTTAATAGGATATAACACTTTTCTTTTTTAGCTCTACTGATCAGAGATCAGCAGAGCTTATGCCGTGGTGCGGCGTCCGTCGTCCGTCCGTCCGTCTGTCCGTCCGTCCGTTAACTTTTATTTGTAGCGACTACTCCTCTGAAACTACTGGATGGATATTCATAAAACTTTACAGAAATGTTGCCCATGAAGTCTAGTTGATCCTAGCAAAAATTCATGTTGATGTGAAATCCAAGATGGCCGCCAAAGATAAAAATAGATTTTTTAAATTCAAGTTTGTAGCGACTACTTCTTGAAAACTATAAGTGATATTGATATGGGACTTTTTCTAAAATGATCAGCATGACATGATGTTGGTCCTTGTCGAAAATCGTTTTGATTTGACGTTAAACATGGCTGCCAGCGGCCATCTTTGTTTACATAGAGTTATATAATGAAAACTTGTAGCGACTACTCTCTGAAACTACTTGACGGATTTTCATGAAACTTCACAGGAATGTTGCTCTTGATGTCTAAATGATCCTAGCAAAATTTCAGGTCGGCCGGAAATTCAAGATGGCCGCCACGGCTAAAAATAATTTTTCAAAATACAAGTTTGTAGCGACTACTTCTTGAAAACTATAAGTGATATTGATATGGGACTTTTTCTAAAATGATCAGCATGACATGATGTTGGTCCTTGTCGAAAATCGTTTTGATTTGACGTTAAACATGGCTGCCAGCGGCCATATTTGTTTACACAGAGTTATATGATGAAAACTTGTAGCGACTACTCCTCTGAAACTACATGACGGATTTTCATGAAACTTCACAGGAATGTTGCTCTTGATGTCTAAATGATCCTAGCAAAATTTCAGGTCGGCCGGAAATTCAAGATGGCCGCCACGGCTAAAAATAAATTTTCAAAATACAAGTTTGTAGCGACTACTTCTTGAAAACTATAAGTGATATTGATATGGGACTTTTTCTAAAATGATCAGCATGACATGATGTTGGTCCTTATCAAAAATCGTTTTGATTCGACGTTAAACGTGGCTGCCAGCGGCCATCTTTGTTTACATAGAGTTATATAGTAAAAACTTGTAGCGATACTCCTCTGAAACTACTTGGCGGATTTTCATGAAACTTTACAGGAATGTTGCTCTTAATGTCTAATTGATCCTAGCAAAATTTTAGATCGGCCAGAAATTCAAGATGGCTGCCACAGTTAAAAATAGATTTTTAAAAAATAAGTTTGTAGCGACTACTTCTTGAAAACTATAAGTGATATTGATATGGGACTTTTTCTAAAATGATCAGCATGACATGATGGTTATCCGAGTTGAACATTATTTTGATTCGACATTAAACATGGCTGCCAGTGGCCATCTTTGTTTACATAGAGTTATATAATGAAAACTTGTAGCGACTACTCCTCTGAAACTACTTGACGGATTTTCATGAAACTTCACAGAAATGTTGCTCTTGATGTCTAATTGATCCTAGCAAAATTCCAGGTCGGCCGGAAATTCAAGATGGCCGCTATGGCTAAAAATAGATTTTCAAAATACAAGTTTGTAGCGACTACTTCTTGAAAACTATAAGTGATATTGATATGGGACTTTTTCTAAAATGATCAGCATGACATGATGGTTATCCGAGTCGAACATTATTTTGATTCGACATTAAACATGGCTGCCAGTGGCCATCTTTGTTTACATTGAGTTATATAATGAAAACTTGTAGCGACTACTCCTCTGAAACTACTTGACGGATTTTCATGAAACTTCACAGAAATGTTGCTCTTGATGTCTAATTGATCCTAGCAAAATTTTAGATCGGCCAAAAATTCAAGATGGCTGCCACAGTTAAAAATAGATTTTTAAAAAATAAGTTTGTAGCGACTACTTCTTGAAAACTATAAGTGATATTGATATGGGACTTTTTCTAAAATGATCAGCATTACATGATGTTGGTCCTTGTCAAAAATCATTTTGATTAGATGTTAAACATGGCTGTCAGCGGCCATCTTTGTTTACATAGAATTATATAATGAAAACTTGTAGCGACTACTCCTCTGAAACTACTGGACGGATTTTCATGAACTTCACATGAATGTTGCTCTTGATGTCTAATTGATCCTAGCAAAATATCAGGTCGGCCGGAAATTCAAGATGGCCGCCACGGTTAAAAATAAATTTTCAAAAAACAAGTTTGTAGCGACTACTTCCTGAAATCAAAATCAATCAGTAGAGCTTCAAGGTCATTGACCTCTTGTTAGCTCTACTGGCCGAAGGCCAGCAGAGCTTTTGGGATGGCGAGTTGTCCGTCGTCCGTCCGTCCAGCCGTCCGGCGTTAACTTTTGTCTTGTTACCACAATAGGGCCTTCATTTTTCATTCGATCTTTACCAAACTTTAACAGGTTGTTAATATCAATGAAAGCTCGGACAAGTTCGAAAACCAGCCAGATCGGATTAATTTCACCGGAGTTATGGCCCTTGTTTTGCTGAAAAATGCCATATTAAGCCTTGTGAACACTCTAGCACCTTCATTTATTATTTGATCTTTACCAAACTTGCACAGGTTGTTAATATCAATGAAAGCTCGGACAAGTTCGAAAACCAGCCAAATCAGATTAGTAACACCTGAGTTATGGCCCTTGTTTTTTCTGAAAATTGCTATTTTCTGCCTTGTGAACGCTCTAGCACCTTCATTTATTATTTGATCTTTACCAAACTTGCACAGATTGTTAATATCAATGAAAGCTCGGACAAGTTCGAAAACCAGCCAGATCGGAATAATTTCACCGGAGTTATGGCCCTTGTTTTGCTGAAAAATGCCATATTAAGCCTTGTGAACACTCTAGCACCTTCATTTATTATTTGATCTTTACCAAACTTGCACAGGTTGTTAATATCAATGAAAGCTCGGACAAGTTTGAAAACCAGCCAAATCAGATCAGTAACACCTGAGTTATGGCCCTTGTTTTTTCTGAAAATTGCTATTTTCTGCCTTGTGAACGCTCTAGCACCTTCATTTATTATTTGATCTTTACCAAACTTGCACAGATTGTTAATATCAATGAAAGCTCGGACAAGTTCGAAAACCAGCCAAATCGGATTAGTAACACCAGAGTTATGGCCCTTGTTTTTTCTGAAAATTACTATTTTCTGCCTTGTGAACGCTCTAGCACCTTCATTTATTATTTGATCATTACCAAACTTGCACAGATTGTTAATATCAATTATAGCTTGAACAAGTTCGAAAATCAGCTGAATTGGGTCAGTAACACCAGGGTTATGGCCCTTTTTTCTGAAAAATGGCATTTTCTGCCTTGTGAACACGCTAGCACTTTCATTTATTATTTGATCTTTACTAAACTTGCATAGATTGTTAATATCAATGAAAGCTCGTACAAGTTCGAAAACCAGCCAAATCGGATTAGTAACACCAGAGTTATGGCCCTTGTTTTTTCTGAAAATTACTATTTTCTGCCTTGTGAACGCTCTAGCACCTTCATTTATTATTTGATCGTTACCAAACTTGCACAGATTGTGAATACCAATTATAGCTTGAACAAGTTCGAAAATCAGCTGAATTGGGTCAGTAACACCAGAGTTATGGCACTTTTTTCCCCTGAAAAATGGCATTTTCTGCCTTGTAAACACGCTAGCACCTTCATTAATTATTTGATCTTTACTAACCTTGCATAGATTGTTAATATCATTGAAAGCTCGGACAAGTTCGAAAACCAGCCAGATCGGAATAATTTCACCGGAGTAATGGCCCTTGTTTTTTTCTGAAAATTTCTGTTTTCTGCCTTTTGAACGCTCTAGCACCTTCATTTATTATTTGATCGTTACCAAACTTGCACAGATTGTTAATACCAATTATAGCTTGAACAAGTTCGAAAATCAGCTGAATTCGGTCAGTAACACCAGAGTTATGGCCCTTGTTTGTTCTGAAAAATTGCATTTTCTGCCTTGTGAACACTCTAGCACCCGAACACTCTAGCACCTTCATTTATTATTTGATCTTTACCAAACTTGCACAGATTGTTAATTTCAATGAATGCTCGAACAAGTTTGAAAACCAGCTAAATCGGATCATTAACACCGGAGTTATGGCCCTTGTTTTTTCTGAAAAATGCTATTTTCTGCCTTTTGAACAATCTAGGGCCTTCAATATTAATCAGATCTTTACTTAACTTTGCCAGTGTCTTAATATCAATGAAAGCTCGAACAAGTTCAAAAACCGGCAAGATCGAAATAATTTCAATGGAGTTATGGCCCTTGTTTTGCTAAAAAATGCCATATTAAGCCTTGTGAACACTCTATCACCTTCATTTATTATTTGATCTTTACCAAACTTGCAAAGATTGGTAATATCAATGAAAGCTCGGACAAGTTCGAAAACCAGTCACAGAGGAGTTATGGCTCTTGATTTAGTTAAATATGCTAAATTTTGCCTCGTTAATATGGTAGGGCCTTCATTTTTCATCTGATCGTTACCAAACTTTACCAGATTCTTTAGTTATGGCCCTTGATTTAGTTAAAAAGCTGTTTTTTGCTCGAAACTTTTAAGAAAACATAAATAGCAGTCACTCGCTTCATTGATATTATAAGAGCCATGTTAGCCAGTAGAGCGTCCACAGGCCCTCTTGGGCCTCTTGTTTTTTAACATAATGATAAAAGTGATAAAACATGTTTAATTATGTGTTTTGTTTGTTGTAAGTTAATTTTTCAAGGAAATACTCAAATGAAAACATCCGGGTAGGATAAAAATACCCAATTAAATTAAAATCCGGAAAAGAAATACCCAATTAAAATTCAAAATACCCATTTTTTAAAAAAACAGTGGGTAGTTACCCAATTGATGCAAAAGTTATCTGTTTCTCTGAAGATTCTTTAGTTATGGCCCTTGATTTAGTTGAAAAGCTGTATTTTTCCCAAAACTTTCCAAAAAATGTTACTGGCAGTCTCTCGCTTCATTGATGTTATAAGAGCCATGTTGGCCAGTAAAGCGTCCACAGGCCCTCTTGGGCCTCTTGTTTCAATGTGTTGTGAGGTAAACCATCAAAAACAATGGAAAGCATTAGAAATGGGTTAACCAGTATTGAATTTTTAGCTCTACTGGCCAAGGGCCAGCAGAGCTTATGGGATGGCGAGTTGTCCGTCATCCGTCGTTAACTTTTGTCTTGTTACCACTTTAAGGCCTTCATTTTTCATCCGAACTTTACCAAACTATAACAGGTTGTTAATATCAATGAAAGCTCGGACAAGTTCGAAGACCAGCCGGATTGGATAAATTTCACCGGAGTTGTGGCCCTTGTTTTGCTGAAAAATGCCATATTAAGCCTTGTGAACACTCTAGCACCTTCATTTATTATTTGATCTTTACCAAACTTGCACAGATTGTTAATATCAATGAAAGCTCGGAAAAGTTCGAAAACCAACCAAATCAGATCAGTAACGCCGTAGTTATGGCCCTTAATTTTTTCTTTAAATTGCTATTTTCTGTGCCTTGTGAACGTTCTAACACCTTCATTTATTATTTGATCGTTACCAAACTTGCACAGATTGTTAATATCAATGAACGCGCAAACAAGTTTGAAAACCAGCTAATTCGGATCAGTAACACCAGAGTTATGGCCCTTGTTTTTTCTGAAAAATACTATTTTCTGCCTTGTGAACACCCTAGGGCCTTCAATATTAATCGGACCTTTACTTAACTTTGCCAGTGTCTTTATATCAATAGAAGCTCGGACAAGTTCGAAAACCGGCAAGATCAAAATTATTTCACCGGAGTTATGGCGCTTGTTTTGCTGAATGCCATATTAAGCCTTGTAAACTCTCTAGCACCATTATTTATTACTTGATCTTTACCAAACTTGCACAGATTGTTAATATCAATGAAAGCTCGGACAAGTTCGAAAACCAGCTAGATCGGACCATTAACAGAGGAGTTATTGCCCTTGATTTAGTTAAAAATGCTATATTTTGCCTCATTAAGACAATAGGGCATTCATCTTTCATCCAATCTTTACCAAACTTTACCAGATTGTTTATATAAATGAAAGCTCGGACAAGTTCGAAAACCAGCTAGATCGGACAATTAACAGAGGAGAAATGGCCCTTGATTTAGTTAAAAATCCTATATTTTGACTCGTTAAGACGATTGGGCCTTTATCTTTCATTCGATCTTAACAAAACTTTACCAGATTGTTTATATAAATAAAAGCTCAAACAATTTTGAAGACCAGGCAGATCGGACCAGTAACAGCGGAGTTATGGCCCTTGTTTTTTTTCTGAAAAATGCCATTTTCTGCCTTGTGAACACTCTAGCACATTGATTTATTATTTGATCTTTACCAAACTTGCACAGATTGTTAATATCAATGAACTCTCAAACAAGTTCGAAAACCAGCTAAATCGGATCAGTAACACCGGAGATATGGCTCTTGTTAGCTCGACTGGCCAGAAGAGCTTATGGGATGGTGTGTTGTCCGTCGTCCGTCCGTCCGTCCGTCGTCCGTTAACTTTTGCCTTGTGAACACTCTAGGGCCTTCATTATTAATCAAATCTTTTGGAAACTTTGCCAGTGTCTTTATATCAATGAAAGCTCGGACAAGTTCGAAAACCAGCCAGATACGAATTATTTCACCGGAGTTATGGCCCTTGTTTTGCTGAAAAATGCCATATTAATCCTTGTGAACACTCTAGCACCTTCATTTATTATTTGATCTTTACCAAAATTGCACATTTTGTTAATATCAATGAAAGCTTGAACAAGTTCGAAAACCAGCCAAATCGGATCAGTAACACCGGAGTTATTGCCCTTGTTTTTTCTGAAAATTGCTGTTTTCTGCCATGTGAACGCTCTAGCACCTTCATTTATTATTTGATTGTTACCAAACTTGCACAGATTGTTAATACCAATTATAGCTTGGACAAGTTCGAAAACCAGCTAAATCGGATCTGTAACACCGGAGTTATGGCCCTTGTTTTTTCTGGAAAATGCTATTTTCTGCCTTGTGAACACTCCAGGTCCTTCAATATTAATCGGATCTTTACTTAACTTTGCCAGTGTCTTTATGTCAATGAAAGCTCGGGCAAGTTCGAAAACCTGCAAGATCTAAATAATTCACCGGAGTTGTGGCCCTTGTTTTGCTTAAAAATGCCATATTAAGCTTTGTGAACACTCTACCACCTTCATTATTTGATCTTTACTAAACTTACACAGATTGTTAATATTGATGAAAGCTCGGCCAAGTTCGAAAACCAGCTAGATCGGACCATTAACAGCAGAGTTATTGCCCTTGATTTAGTTAAAAATGCTATATTTTGCCTCATTGTTCAAAATATAGCATTCAAAATGCTATATTTTGCTTCGTTAAGACTATTTTTTTATCCCATCTTTACCAAACTTTATCAGATTGTTAATGTCAATAAAAGCTCGGTCAGGGTTCGAAAACCAGACAGATCGGACCAGTAACAGCGGAGTTATGGCCCTTGATTTTATTTTGCTATACTTTGCCTTGTCTTACGATAGGGCCTTCATTTTGCATCTGATCTTTGCCAAACTTTACCAGATTTTATGACTTTTTTCTTTTTAGCTCTACTGATCAGAGATCAGCAGAGCTTATGCCGTGGTGCGGCGTCCGTCGTCCGTCTGTCCGTCCGTCTGTCCGTTAACTTTTATTTGTAGCGACTACTCCTCTGAAACTACTGCATGGATATTCATAAAACTTTACAGAAATGTTGCCCATGAAGTCTTGTTGATCCTAGCAAAAATTCATGTTGATGTGAAATCCAAGATGGCCGCCAAAGCTAAAAATAGATTTTTTAAATTCAAGTTTGTAGCGACTACTACTTGAAAACTTTAAGTGATATTGATATGGGACTTTTTCTAAAATGATCAGCATGACATGATGTTGGTCCTTGTCGAAAATCGTTTTGATTTGACGTTAAACATGGCTGCCAGCGGCCATCTTTGTTTACATAGTTATATAATGAAAACTTGTAGCGACTACTCCTCTGAAACTACTTGACGGATTTTCATGAAACTTCACAGGAATGTTGCTCTTGATGTCTAAATGATCCTAGCAAAAATTTAGGTCGGCCGGAAATTCAAGATGGCCGCCACGGCTAAAAATAAATTTTCAAAATACAAGTTTGTAGCGACTACTTCTTGAAAACTATAAGTGATATTGATATGGGACTTTTTCTAAAATGATCAGCATGACATGATGTTGGTCCTTATCAAAAATCGTTTTGATTCGACGTTAAACGTGGCTGCCAGCGGCCATCTTTGTTTACATAGAGTTATATAGTAAAGACTTGTAGCGACTACTCCTCTATCACTACTTGGCGGATTTTCATGAAACTTTACAGGAATGTTGCTCTTAATGTCTAATTGATCCTAGCAAAATTTCAGGTCGGCCGGAAATTCAAGATGGCCGCCATGGCTAAAAATAGATTTTCAAAATACAAGTTTGTAGCGACTACTTCTTGAAAACTATAAGTGATATTGATATGGGACTTTTTCTAAAATGATCAGCATGACATGATGTTGGTCCTTATCAAAAATCGTTTTGATTCGACGTTAAACGTGGCTGCCAGCGGCCATCTTTGTTTACATAGACTTATATAGTAAAAACTTGTAGCGACTACTCCTCTGAAACTACTTGGCGGATTTTCATGAAACTATACAGGAATGTTGCTCTTAATGTCTAATTGATCCTAGCAAAATTTCAGGTCAGCCGGAAATTCATGATGGCCGCCATGGCTAAAAATAGATTTTCAAAATACAAGTTTGTAGCGACTACTTCTTGAAAACTATAAGTGATATTGATATGGGACTTTTTCTAAAATGATCAGCATGACATGATGTTGATCCTTGTGGAAAATTATTTTGATTCGACGTTAAACATGGCTGCCAGTGGCCATCTTTGGTTACACAGAGTTATATAGTAAAAACTTGTAGCGACTACTCCTCTGAAACTACTTGACGGATGTTCATGAAACTTCACAGGAATGTTGATCTTGATGTTTAATTGATCCTAGCAAAATTTCAGATCGGCCAGAAATTCAAGATGGCCGCCACAGCTAAAATTAGATTTTTTAAAAAAGAAGTTTGTAGCGACTACGTCTTGAAAACTATAAGTGATATTGATATGGGACTTTTTTTAAAATCATCAGCATGACATGATGGTTATCAGAGTCAAACATTGTTTTGATTCAACGTTAAACATGGCTGTCAGCGGCCATCTTTGTTTACATAGAGTTATATAATGAAAACTTGTAGCGACTATTCCTGTGAAACTACTTGACGGATGTTCATGAAACTTCACAGGAATGTTGCTCTTGATGTCTAATTGATCCTAGCAAAATTTCAGGTCGGCCGGAAATTCAAGATGGCCGCCACAGTTAAAAATAGATTTAAAATAAATAAGTTTGTAGCGACTCTTTCTTCAAAACTATAAGAGATATTGATATGGGACTTTTTCTAAAATGATCAGTATGACATGATGTTGGTCCTTGTCAAAAATCGTTTTGATTTGACCTTAAACATGGCTACCAGCGGCCATCTTTGTTTACATAGAGTTATTTAATGAAAACTTGTAGCGACTACTCCTCTGAAACTACTTGACGGATGTTCATGAAACTTCACAGGAATGTTGCTCTTAATGTCTTATTGATCCTAGCAAAATTTCAGGTCGGCCGGAAATTCAAGATGGCCGCCACGGTTAAAAATAGATTTTCAAAAAACAAGTCTGTAGCGACTACTTCCTGAAATCAAAATCAATCAGTAGAGCTTCAAGGTCATTGACCTCTTGTTATATTTAATATTATTTATTTATTTTTTTATTGTTTTTTTACATTTTTTTACATTTTTTTTTGATTTTTTTTACTTTTTTTTTTAGCTCTATGTTGGACCAGTCGGACCAATAACAGAGGAGTTATGGCTCTTGATTTAGTTAAAAATGCTATATTTTGCCTCATTAATACGGTAGGGCCTTCATTTTTCATCTGATCTTTACCAAACTTTACCAGATTCTTTAGTTATGGCCCTTGATTT
Source organism: Cyrtodaria siliqua (assembly GCA_037043455.1). NCBI lineage: Eukaryota > Metazoa > Mollusca > Bivalvia > Adapedonta > Hiatellidae > Cyrtodaria > Cyrtodaria siliqua. Next base: position 40,520 of record JAWPHD010014080.1, read on the forward strand.
AGTTGATAAGCTGTATTTTGCCCAAAACTTTCCAAAAAACGTGAATGGCAGTCTCTCGCTTCATTGATGTTATACGAGCCATGTTGGCCAGTAGAGCGTCCACAGGCCCTCTTGGGCCTCTTGTTTTTTCTGAAAAATGCTATTTTCTGCCTTGTGAACACTCTAGGGCCTTCAATATTAATCAGACCTTTACTTAACTTTGCCAGTGTCTTTATATCAGTGAAAGCTCGGACAAGTTCGAAAACCGGCAAGATCAAAATAATTTCACCGGAGTTATGGCCCTTGTTTTGCTTTGCTGAAAAATGCCATATTAAGCCTTGTGAACACTCTAGCACCTTCATTTATTACTTGATCTTTACCAAACTTGCACAGATTGTTAATATCAATGAAAGTTCGGACAATTTCGAAAACCAGCTATATCGGACCATTAACAGCAGAGTTATTGCCCTTGATTTAGTTAAAAATGCTATTTTTTGCCTCATTAAGACGATAGGGCATTCACCTTTCATCCAATCTTTACTAAACTTGCACAGATTTTTAATATCAATGAACGCTCAAAGAAGTTCGAAAACCAGCTAAATCGGATCAGTAACACCGGAGTTATGGCTCTTGTTTTTTCTGAAAAATGCTATTTTCTGCCTTGTGAACACTCTAGGGCCTTCAATATTAATCAGACCTTTACTTAACTTTGCCAGTGTCTTTATATCAATGAAAGCTCGGACAAGTTCGAAAACTGGCTAGATGGGACCATTAATAGCGGAGTTATGGCCCTTGATTTAGTTAAAAATGTTATATTTTTACTCGTTAAGACGATTTGGCCTTTATCTTTCATTAGATCTTTACCAAACTTTACCAGATTGTTTATATAAATGAAAGCTCGAACAATTTTGAAGACCAGCCAGATCGGACCAGTAACAGCAGAGTTATGGCCATTGATTTAGTTAAAAATGCTTTATTTTGCCTTGTTATGTTGATAGGGCCTTCATTTTTCATGTGATCTTTATGAAACTATACTAGATTGTTAAAGGGGTTGATGCATTATTTTCAAACACAGTTTATCTTAAAGGGCTCTGAAAAACTTGAAAAAAGCTGAAAGAATAATCAAAATGCCATAAAAAGTAAAGGAGATATGACCTGTTGAAAAATTGCGGAGAACATAAATGGAGGCGGCCATCTTTGAATGATGACGTCATCGCGCCGTTTTACTATATATGGCATATTGATAAAATGTATTTTAAAGCAAAGAAAATCACTGCAAATGAAAAATAATACTAAAATGTATACATTTTACATCTTCATATTTATTTTTAATCAATTTGCAGTGGTTTTCTTTGCTTTAAAATACATTTTGTCAATATGCCATATATGGTAAAACGGCGCAATGACGTCATCGTTCAAAGATGGCCGCCTCCATTTATGTTCTTTGAAAATTTTCAATAGGTCATATCTCCTTTATTTTTCATGGCATTTTGATAATTCTTTCAGCTATTTTCAAGTTTTTCAGAGCCCTTTACATTAAACTTTGTTTGGAACTAGTGCATCAACCCCTTTTATATCAATGAAAGCTCGGTCAAGTTCGAAAACCAGCCAGATCGGACTAGTAACAGTGGAGTTATGGCCCTTGATTTAGTTAAAAATCTTATCTTTTGCCTTGTTAAGACGATAGGGCTTTCATCCGATCTTTAAGAAACTTTACCAGATTGTTAATATCAATGAAAGCTTGGACAAGTTCGAAAACCATCCAGATTGGACAATTTACATCAGAGTCATGGCCCTTGATTTTCTGAAGTATGCTATATCTTGGCCTCATTAAAACGAAAGGGCCTTCATTTGGCCGGATTTCATTGAAACTTTGCAGGGATGATCAGTACCAAGCCTAGTTTTACATAGTATATTCCAGTTGAATGATTTTGGCAGAGTTATAGCCCTTTAAAGGTTTTAATACACAAACTTTGTTCTGACTAGTTCTCCTGAACCCCTGGCGGGATTTAAACGAAGCTATTTAGGGATGATCAATTCCATGTCTAGTTGTGCAGATCATTGCCGTATTCCGGTTGAATGATTTTTTTGGCAGAATAATGGCCCTTTAAAGGTTTTAATACACAAACTTTGTCTGATCTACTTCTCCAAAAACCCTCGCCAGATTTCAATGAAACTTTGCAAGGATGATCAGCACCAAGCCTAGTTGTGCAAGTCATCGTCACATTCCGGTTTACAGATATTTGGCAGAGTTATGGCCCTTTAAAGAATTTTGATACAATTTTTTCCGGGCTAGTTCTCCTGAACCCCTGGCTGGATATAGACGAAACTTGACAAGGATGATCAGTATCAAACCTAGTTGTGCATTTCGTCGCCATATTTCTGTTGACTGATTTTTGGCAGAGTTGTGACCCTTTTAATGTTTTAATACACAAACTGTGTCCAGTTTAGTCTCTTCTGAACTCTTTGCCAGATCTCAGCGAATCTTGGCGAGAATGATCAGTACTAAGCCTAGTTGCACCTGTCATTGCCATGTTCTGGTTGAATGATTTTTGAAAGTCTTATGGCCCCTTATACTTTAACTTTATCTTGAGCCAGTAGAGCGTCCACAGGCCCTCTTGGGCCTCTTGTTTACTTTTTCTACAGTATGTCAGCCATTTATCGGTCGCAAATCAATATTTAACAGCTCTGTTTACATGGCACCATTAAACAAAATTTGCGGCCATTGAATAACAACATTTTATACTGTCAACCCTATAATAATTGTCAATATCTTCCTACGCAGGTGACAAGTTCAAGTTTACGAGAAGTCGTTCTCTGAGGGGTGACGGTAATCAGACATTCTCAACTCCATTGTCTGAGTTGAGAATGTCTGATTACTACAATATGTTAGCTACTAATTTAAGATAATTTTCCCAGATATAGGCATGTTATAAGACAAATTTCAATTCTGAGGGGGCAACATCCTATGTACAGAGCTATGCGCATTTAGTCACATACCCGTGCATAGCGTGATTTTCATCTGTATGCTAACCCGTGCATTGAATTATTTAAAACTTACAGCACATTTAGTCATATCCGCTGTGTAATAACAACCATTTCTATTCTGTTATTGTAAAAGTAATAAGCCAAATACCTGCTTCATTAGCATTTACCAGTATATATATATTATATTTATGATGCAGAATAAGACTACATCACACCGCCTTTAGTCGGTGCGATGCGATAGTTGTCTGGATTATCACACATGTGTTCAGTGTTTTAGGCTTTAATTGATTATCACCCGTATGGTTACTTAAATGTGAACAACCGTTTTTAACGTCATCTTATTTTCCAGTTGTTTTCTTTGAAGAAATCTGGTATTTTTTAGCAACATAACAGGACAGAACATATATTTTATTGACATGTACAGAGTACATCATCATTCAAATAAAAATAAATACAAGAACATGTTAATGATTACGTGATAATAACACACGCACGCACGCACGAACACACAGTTAAAGAAACTAATCGTTTCACAGTAATATGTTTGTGTTTCTGAACATAGTTTAACAGTACTGTCAGTGACTCTGAACATAGATTAACAGTAGTGGAAGTGATTCTGAACATAGCTGAACAGTCCTGGTTGCGATTCTGAACATAGTTTAACAGTACTCGCAGTGAAACTGAGATCATAGTTTAACAGTAGTGGTAGTGATTCTGAACATACATGTAGTTGAACAGTCCTGGTTGTGATTCTAAACATAGTTTAACAGTACTGGTGATGATTCTGAGCATAGTTTAACAGTATTGGCGGGGATTCTGAACATAGGTTAACAGTACTGGCGGTGATTGCGAACGTTGTTTAATGGTATATCTGAGCATAATTAATAGTACTGGCAATGACTCGGAACATAGTTTAACAGTCCTGGTGATGATTTTGAACATGGTTTAACAGTACTTCTGTGGTGATTCTGAACATAGTTACAGTACTGGCGGTGATAGTTTAACAGTCCTGGCGGTGAATTAGAACAGTAATGGTGGTGATTCTGAACATAGATTAACAGTACTGGCGGCGTATCTGAATCGTAGCGGTGGTGATTCTGAACATAGTTTAACAGTTCTGGCAGTGAATCTAAACAGTAGTGGTGGTGATTCTGAACATAGTTTCACAGTACTGTCGGCGACTCTGAACATAGATTAACAGTACTGGTGGTGAATCTGAACATAGTTTAACAGTAGTGGTGACGATTCTAAACATAGGTTAACAGTACTTGTACTCCGAACATAGTTTAATAGTAGTTTTGGTGAATCTAAACATAGTTTAACAGTACTGGAGGTGAATCTAAACATAGTTTAACAGTACTTGTGGTGAATTAGAACTGTTAACAGTAATGGTGGTGACTCTGAACATAGATTAACAGTACTGGCGGTGAATATGAACATAGTTTAACAGTAGTGGTGACCATTCTAAACATAGGTTAACAATACTTGGGACTCCGAACATATTTTAACAGTAGTTTTGGTGAATCTATATATAGTTTAACAGTACTGGTGGTGAATCTGATCATAGTTTAACGGTACTGGCTGTCATTGCGAATATAGTTTAATTGTATATCTGAGCATAATTAACAGTACTGGCAATGACTCTGAACATAGTTTAACATTCCTGGTGATGATTCTGAACATAGTTTAACAGTACATCTGTGGTGATTTTGAACATAGTTTAACGGTACTGGTGGTGAATCCGACCATAGTTTAACAGTACTGATGGTGATTACGAACTACTTTAATGGTATATCTGAGCATAATTAACAGTACTGGTGGTGACTCCGAACATAGTTTAACAGTTCTGGTGGTGATTCTGAAAATAGATTAACAGCCTTGGTGCTGATTCGGAACACCGATTAACAGTCCTGGTGATGATTCTGAACATAGATTAACAGTCCTGGTGGTGATTCTGTACATAGATTAATAGTCCTGTGATGATTCTGATCATAGATTAACAGCCCTAGTGGTGTTTCTGAATATAGATTAACAGTCTTGGTGGTATTTCTGAACATAGATTAACAGTCCTTCTGACGATTCTGAAGATAGTTTAACAGTACTTATATGGTGATTCTGAACATAGTGTAACGGTGTTTCAGAACATAGTTTAACAGCACTGGTGGTGATTTTGAACACAGTTGAACAGTCCTGGTTGTGATTTGAACAAAGTTTAACAGTACTGGTGGTGATTCTGAACATAGCTTAATAGTATTGACGGTGACTCTGAAAATAGTTTAACAGTAGTGTTGGTGATATTGAACATAGTTTATCAGTACTGCCGGTGAATTTGGTCATAGTTTAATCGTACTGGCGGTGATAGCGAACATAGTTTTATGGTATATCTGAGCATAATTAACAGTACTGGCGGTGACTCTGAACATAGTTTAACAGTACTGGCGGTGAAAATGAACATAGGTTAACAGTAGTGGTGGTGAAAATGAACAGTAGTGGCATTGATTTTAAACATAGTTTAACAGTATTTGAACACAGTTTAACATAATGGTGGTGATTTTGAACATAGTTTAACAGTACTGGCGGTGATTCCGAACATAGTTTAATGGTATATCTCAGCATAAGTAACAGTCTGGGGTGATTCTGAGCATAATTAACGGTCCTGGTGGTGATTCTGAACATATTTTAACATTACTTGTGTGGTGATTCTGAACATAGTTTAACAGTACTGGTGGGGATTCAGAACATAGTTGAACAGTCCTGGTTGTGAATCTGAACATAGTTTAATAGTACTGGTGGTGATTCGGAGCATAGTTTAACAGTAGTGGCGGTGACTGAACATAGTTTAACAGTAGTGTTGGTTATTCGGAACATAGTTTAACAGTACTCGCGGTGAATGTGATCATAGTTTAACAGGAGTGGTACTGATTCTGAACATCGTTGAACAGTTCCGGTTGTGATTCTGAACATAGTTTAACAGTACTGGTGGTGATTCTGAACATAGTTTAACAGTATTGGCGGGGATTCTGAACATAGGTTAACAGTATTGGCGGTGATTGTGAACGTTGTTTAATGGTATATCTGAGCGTAATTAACAGTACTGGCAATGACTCGGAAAAAAGTTTAACAGTCCTGGTGATGATTTTGAACATGTTTAACAGTACTTCTGTGGTGATTCTGAACATAGTTACAGTACTGGCGGTGATAGTTTAACAGTAAATTAGAACAGTAATGGTGGTGATTCTGAACATAGATTAACAGTACTGGCGGCGAATCTGAACCGTAGTGGTGGTGATTCTGAGAATAGTACTGGCGGTGAATCAGAAAAGTAGACTTTAGTGGTGGTGATTATAATTATAGTTTAACAGTACAGGCGGTGAATTTGAACAGTAGTGATGATGATTCTGAACATAGTTTAACAGTTCTGGCGGTGAATCTGAACAGTAGTGGTGGTGATTCTGAACATAGTACTGGCATTGCATTTGAAGAGTAGTGTTCTTGTTTCTGAACATAGTTTCACAGTACTGTCGGTGACTCTGTACATAGATTAACAGTACTGGCGGTGAATATGAACATAGTTTAACAGTAGTGGTGATGATTCTAAACATAAGTTAACAGTACTTGTGACTCCGAACATAGTTTAACAGTAGTTTTGGTGAATCTAAACATAGTTTAACAGTACTGGTGGTGAATCTGATCATAGTTTAACGGTACTGGCTGTCATTGCGAATATAGTTTAATTGTATATCTGAGCATAAATAACAGTACTGGCAATGACTCTGTACATAGTTTAACATTCCTGGTGATGATTCTGAACATAGTTTAACAGTACTTCTGTGGTGATTTTGAACATAGTTTAACGGTACTGCCGGTGAATCCGAACATAGTTTAACAGTACTGGTGGTGACTACGAACTAGTTTAATGGTATATCTGAGCATAATTAACAGTACTTGTGGTGATTCTGAACATAGTTAAACAGTCCTGGTGGTGATTCTGAACATAGACTAACAGTCCTGGTGATGATTCTGATCATAGATTAACAGTTCTGGTGGTGTTTCTGAACATAGATTACAGTCCTTCTGACGATTCTGAACATAGTTGAATGGTACTTGTATGGTGATTCTGAACATAGTTTAACGGTGTTTCAGAACATAGTTTAACAGCACTGGTGGTGATTTTGAACATAGTTGAACAGTCCTGGTTGTGATTTGAACATAATTTAACAGTACTGGTGGTGATTCTGAACATAGTTTAACAGTATTGACGGTGATAGCGAACATAGTTTAATGGTATATCTGAGCATAATTAACAATACTGGCGATGACTCTGAACATAGTTTAAAAGTACTGGCGGTGACTCTGAACATAGATTAAGAGTAGTGGTGGTGAAAAGGAACAGTAGTTGCATTTATTTTAAACATAGTTTAACAGTACTGTCGGTGTATTTGAACAGTAATGGCAGTGATTTTGAACATAGTTTAACAGTACTGGCGGTGAATCTGAACCGTATTGGAGGGATTCCGAACATAGCTTAACAGTACTGGCTTTGATTCCAAACATAGTTTAATGGTATATCTGAGCATAAGTAACAGTCCTGGTGGTGATTCTGAACATAGTTTAACATTACATTTTGGTGATTCTGAACATAGTTTAACAGTACTGGTGGGGATTCAGAACATAGCTTAACAGTCCTGGTTGTGAAGCTGAATATAGTTTAATAGTACTGGTGGTGAGTCTGAATATAGTTTAACAGTAGTGTTGGTAAATCGGAACATAGTTTAACAGTGCTCGCGGTGAATCTAATCATAGTTTAACAGTAGTGTTGGTGATTCTGAACATAGTTTAACAGTACAGGCGGTGATTGCGAACATAGTTTAATGGTATAACTGAGCATAATTAACAGTACTGGCAATGATTTGAAACATACTTTAACAGTCCTGGTGTCGATTCTGAACATAGTTTAACAGTCCTGGTGATGATTCTGAACATAGTTTAATAGTACTTCTTGGGTGATTCTAAACATAGTTTAATAGTACTGGCGGTGAATCTGAACATAGTTGAACAGTAGTGGTGTGATTCTGAACATAATTAAACAGTACTGGCGGTGAATATGAACAGTAGTTGTGGTGATTATGAACATAGCTTAACAGTAGTGGTGGTGATTCTGAACACAGTTTAACAGTACTGGCGGTGAATCTGAACAGTGGCGGTGGTGATTCTCAACATAGCTATACAGTACTGGTGGTTAATCTGGACATAGTTTAACAGTACTGCCGGTGATTTCGAACATAATTTAATGGTATATCTGAGCATAATTAACAGTTCTGGTGGTGACTCGGAACATAGTTTGACAATCCTGGTTGATTTTGAACATAGATTAACATTCCTGGTGATGATTATGAACATAGTTTAAATGTACTTGTTTGGTGATTCTCAACATAGTTTAACAGTATTGTAGTGATTGAGAACATAGTTTAACAGTCCTGGTTGTGATACTGAACATGGTTTAAAAGTATTTGTGGTGATTCTGAACATAGTTTAATAGTGGTGGCGGTGACTCTGAACATAGTTTAACAGTAGTGTTGGTGATGCTGAACAGTAGTGGTGGTGATTCTGGACATAGTTTAACAGTACTAGCGGCGAATCTGAACATAGTTTAACAGTAGTGGTCGTGGTTCTAAACATAACTTAACAGTACTGGTTGTCATTCTCATAATTTAACAGTACTGGTTGTGAACAAAGTTATAATGTATAACAGTACTAATGGTGATTTTGAACATAGTTTTAAGAGCCCGTCGGGCAGTCCTGTATGACCATTATAGTCAACTTTTCATATTTTCAGGAATGCCATAAAGGCGGCCAGCGTCGTACCCGCCACGATTGCAGATAATCCTTCGACACTGTAGTCAGAGATCACCATAGTCATGGGGTTCATATTTGTCCGTGTTGTTTAACTAAACAGACTAAGCTAGGTAGGCATATACGTAGATGTAAGAAGAATTTGTCAGTTACAGAGTACTTAGAACTGGAAGATTTAGCAAAAGATCACAAGTTCCTAAGTGGGATGCAGGCATACATGTCAGAGAGTGAACTCTGTGCTGTGTTTCCGGAGCCGGATGTCCGGGAAAGGCTCAGATCTGTATTCCGTGTGCTCTGCGTGACCGACAGTGAACTGGGTGTAGATTCACGTTGTTTTTCTGCAATTGTGCCCGCACAAAACACCACAGCAAGGTCGTTGGAAGTGCCTATCGCTCCTGGTGGCTCAGGGTCACCGGAGAATATTCTACTTCCCAACTCCAACCCAGATGAGGATTTCGCATCTGGAGATGACATCCCAATTCGCCACATTACCACCAAGCGCAAGCAAGAGGATGTGGATCTGCCTCTCGTTTTTGACAGCTCAGGGTCACCGAAGCTGATTTTGAATCTCTACCCTGTCTTTGAAGATGATGAGGACGACGGCCCAACTAAGCCAGCCGGCAAGCGCACAAGGGTCCTCCGCATAAGTGACAAATGTGACGTCATTGGTCTTAGTACAACTTCCACCAATCTCATTGTATCCTCGCCGGGGAACAAAGATACTGAAGGAACACTGTCATCACCATCGGCAGCTTCCAGCCTGGTTCCCGTATCCTCCTCAGGCATCGTGTCTAACAGAAGCGTTCCATCCACGCCGGCGACACTGAGCCGTGTTATGATATCAACATCACGCAGTCAGAAGGAAAACGTCATCGTACAAATTTCCCCTTCACCGCTCTGCAGTCGCCCAATTCCGTATCCTCGCCGGATGTCGGAGCTGGTGGAAAACGGCCTTCATCTCTCAGTCCTGTTGCCGGGAGTCGATTTAGACGAATCCTTCGCAGGAGCAACGAAAGCGACAATGGTACAACTTCCGCCGTTCCCGTAACCTCGCCGGGAGTCGAGTCCGCCGGAACACTGCTATTGCCGCACTTCAACGAAGAGGAACATGACTTAAATGCGCAGTCGCTGATCTCTGTGACACCGCAGTTTCACCGCCACATCAAGGCTAACAACCACCTAATGAAGAAGTTCAAGGCATACATGCTGTCGCAAACGGGAGCTCTTGATATTCCAGAATACATATCTAAGTTGCAGTCAATTCTCATCAAGATTCTACTTTACATGTCGCCAGGCCACTCTCTGGACAAGTTCATCCTGGAAGATTTCTGTGAAATGTCTGCACTGAATGACCTGAGCACACGCCTCACCCAACACTGCAACATGCAACCAATGCTGGCCAGCAAGCAAAACCAAATGAAGAAGGCCGCCAGTTTCCACGAATCCCAAAAAGTGACACAAAAAGACATCAGTGCCAACTTCATGAAAATACAGAAAAGAGCCTCCGACATCATAGCCCGAGTCGCCAAGACCAAAGAGCGTCCGGACTCACACGATACTAGGATTGTACTAGGTTATTTTCTCTACTACTCAATTTTGGTTGAGGGCCGACGTCCCGCAGTAATGGGAAAGATGTCTTTGACGAATTTTGACAAAGCGAAGCGCAACCCAGAGGTGATTTACGAAGAGGAGTGGTTCACGCTTCTAACCACCAAACACAAGGGTGGTGCTAAGAATGCGGCAACTATCATCTTGCCGAAGAAAATTTTCAACCAGCTGGGAGTGTATGTGGATCACAATCGGGCAACTCCTAGTATGAAGAAATATACGGACATCCTTCTCTTGCAGCACAATGGAAAAGACATCCACAACTGCTCCACATTATTTAGCGAGACACAAAAGACGTGCAAATATGAAACGATATTAACGGCCACCAACGTACGCCAACTTAGCGCAAACACCATGAATGAGACGGACTAAAACATAGTGTCTAGGCAACTGTCACACAGCCTCACCACTGCCAGACAGCACTACATGGACGTCACTCAGAGGCAGGTACTTGAGGAGAGGTTCAAGGTCCACAAACTGACTGGAATGTGCCTCCCCGATGCCTATTCCGAGGCAACTAGAACCGACCTCCTCGCTACCTCGTCTCGCCTGGAAACTGATGACAACCATATTCCTCCCCGCGGCCCATCGCATCAGAGAGTTCTGTGTCGTACTCGTCCTCACATGGACATGGGTCTAGCGGTACCTCGTCCTCTTCATCTGGAACTGCAACCGTGCCGAGCCATGAAGAACGGATGAAACTACTTATGAAGGACGCTTGGATTATCACAGCCGATAGTACTCTTCCTACAAGAGCTGACTTTTATAAACTAGTGAAGGACTTTACGCTGCTTCGGATAGACGCCACAGACAAGAACGCCAAGAGCTTTAACGGCCAAGCAGCGTATCAGCGCTCCTTACATAGAACACAGGCGTTTATGCAGACGTTCAAGAGGATGAAGTCTCTTCTGAATCCCGAGAAGACAGTGGACGACTTCCTTCATGAACGAAGATGGTACACCGTACATTTGCGCAGCAACATACTAATTTCTTGGAAGAATCGAAAAGTGTCCAGCCAACGCTGCGCGCTGCTGCAGAGCAAGCATTAGAAGAGGAGAGCCGGAAACAAGTGGAGAAGCAGATATGGCCACTGATTAGGATCACTAAGGACAGTAATGGAGAAAAAGGAAAGATGGCAGTGGCAAGTTCGTCGATCGAGAAGGGTGAACTGATATGTGACTACCACGGTCTGATTCTCAATGACAAGGAAGATTTAGCTGCATACAATAGGTATGGCGACACCTCTCAGAACTGCTACATGTTTCAGTTCTCACACCATGCGAAAAAAGTATTGGGTGGACAGCGTGCGGCATTGCGAGTGTCATCCGTCCATATGGACAAAAGGGAGATTTCTAAACACCAGCCGCCAGAAGGCCAATGTTATCCCAAAGATTATGGAGCTGGGAGGTACTCATTTAGTCATACTAGGTCACTTTATCTAAAAACATGAAGGTACTATATGCCAAAAAATCAACACAACACAGTGACACATACTTTAGCAATAAACAATAACAAAAAGGGGCGATGCGTCGTGACTAGAGGGTGGGGAACAATCGATTGTCACAGCAGACATAAAATCTAGAGATTGCGATTCGACTCTTTTTCATACATGTTAGGCCTACCAGTTATTTAAACTATGCTACTGTATAGAAAAACATATAAACCTTGACAATATGCCAGCAATGAACAAGAACGAAATGTGCGATGCATCGTCATGTTGGTGGGTGGGTGAGGTAAGACAGTCATCGGACGGTTTCATTTTGCAGAACAGACAGCGTAATTCGACTTAATCACGTCCCTGTCATACTTAAAGGGATTAGCAAACAATGATCCCAGGTCCTCCAAATTGGACAACAGTACCTTTAATTACCACCATCCCAGGTCCTCCAAAATGGACAATATTACCTTTAATTATCACCATCTCAGTTCCTCCAAAATGGACAATATTACCTTTAATTACCACCATCCCAGGTCCTCCAAAATGGACAACAAGTACATTTATTACCACCATCCGAGGTACTCCAAATTGGACAACATTATCTTTAATTACCACCATCACAGGTCCTCTAAAATGGACAACATTACCTTTAATTACCATCATGACAGGTTTTCCAAAATGGAAAACATTACCTTAAATTACCACCATCCCAGGTCCTCCAAAATGGACAACATTACCTTTAATTACCACCATCCCAGGTCCTCCAAAATGGACAACAGTACCTTTAATTACCACCATCCGAGGAACTCCAAAATTGACAACATTATCTTTAATTACCACCCTCCCAGGTCCTCTAAAATGGACAACATTACCTTTAATTACCACCATCCCAGGTCTTCCAAAATGGACAATATTACCATTAATTACCACCATACCAGGTCCACCAAAATGGACGGAAGTTCCTTTAATTACCATCATCCCACATCCTCCAAAATGGACAACATTACCTTTAATTACCACCATCCCACATCCTCCAAAATGGACAACATTACCATTAATTACCACCGTCCCAAGTCCTCCAAAATGGACAACATTACCTTTATTACCACCATCAAAAGTATTCCAAAATGGACAACATTACCTTTAATTATGACCATCCCAGGTCCTCCAAAATGGACAACAGTACCTTTAATTACCACTATCCCAGATCCTTCTAAATGTACAACATTACCTTTAATGACCACCATCCCAGGTCCTCCAAAATGGACAACAGTACCATTAATTACCACCATCCCATCACCTCCAAAATGGACAACAGTATCTTTAATGACCACCATCCCAGGTCCTCCAAAATGGATAACATTCCCCATAATTACAACCATCCCAGATCCTCCAAAATGGAAAATATTACCTTTAATTACCACCATCCCTGGTGCTCCAAAATCGACAACATTACCTTTAATTACCACCATCCCAGGTCTTCCAAAATGGACAAAATTACCTTAAATTACCACCATCCCAGGTCCTCCAAAATGGACAATATTACCTTTAATTACCACCATCTCAGGTCTTCCAAAATGGCAACATTATCTTCAGTTACCACCATCCCAGGTCCTCCAAAATGGACAATAGTACCTTTAATTACCACCATCACAAGTCCTCCAAAATGGACAACATTACCATTAATTACCACCTTACCAGGTCCTCCAAAATGGACGAAAGTACCTTTAATTACCATGATCCCACATCCTCCAAAATGGACAACATTACCTTTAATTACCACCATCCCAAGTCCTCCAAAATGGACAACTGTACCTTTAATTACCACCATCCCAGGTCCTCCAAAATGGACAACATTACCTTTAATTACCGCCATCCCAGGTCCTCCAAATTGGACAACAGTACCTTTAATTACCACCATCCCAGGTCCTCCAAAATGGACAACAGTATCTTTAATTACCACCATCCCAGGTCCTCCAAAATGGACAATATTACCTTTAATTATCACCATCTCAGGTCTTCAAAATGGACAACATTACCTTTAAATACCACCATCCCAGGTCCACCGAATTGGACAATAGTACCATTAATTACCACCGTACTAAGTCCTCCAAAATGGACAACATTACCATTAATTACCACCATACCAGGTCCTCCCAAATGGATGAAAGTACCTTAAATTACCATTATCCCATTTCCTCCAAAATGGACAACATTACCTTTAATTACCACCATTCCACATCCTCCAAAATGGACAACATTACCTTTAATTACCACCGTCCCAAATCCTCCAAAATGGACAACACTACCTTTAATTACCACCATCCCACATCCTCCAAAATGGACAACATTATAGTTAATTACCACCATACCAGGTCCTACAAAATTGACAACAGTACTTTTAATTACCACCATCCCAGGTCCTCCAATTTTTAAAATGGACAACAGTACCTTTAATTACCAACATCCCAAGTCCTCCAAAATGGACACATTACCTTTAATTACCACCATCCCAGGTCCTCCAAAATGGACAACATTACCTTTAATTATCGCCATCCCACGTCCTCCAAAATGGACAACTGTGCCTTTAATTACCACCATCCCAGGTCCTCCAAAATGGACAACAGTATCTTTAATTACCACCATCCAAGGTCCTCCAAAATGGACAACATGACCTTCACTTACCACCATCCCAGGTCCTCCGAATTGGACAATAGTACCTTTAATTACCACCATACTAAGTCCTCCAAAATGGACAACATTACCATTAATTACCACATTACCAGGTCCTCCAAAATGGATGAAAGCTCCTTTAATTACCATCATCCCATTTCCTCCAAAATGGACAACATAACCTTTAATTACCACCATCCCACATCCTCCAAAATGGACAACATTACCTTTAATTACCCTGTCCCAAATTCTCCAAAATGGACAACACTACCTTTAATTACCACCATCCCACATCTTCCAAAATGGGCAACATTATCGTTAATTACCACCATACCAGGTCCTACAAAATTGACCACAGTACTTTTAATTACCACCATCGCAGGTCCTCCAATTTTTAAAATGGACAACAGTACCTTTAAAACAACATCCCAAGTCCTCCAAAATGGACAACATTACCTTTATTTACCAACATCCCAAGTCCTCCAAAATGGACAACATTACCTTTAATTTCCATCATCCCAGGTTTTCCAAAATGGAAAACATTACCTTAAATTACCACCATCCCAGGTCCTCCAAAATGGACAACATTACCTTTAATTAACACCATCCCAGGTCCTCCAAAATGAACATCATGACCTTTAATTACCACCATCCCAGGTCTTCCAAAATGGGCAACTTTACCGTTAATTACCACTATCCCAAGTTCTCCAAAGTGGACAACATTACCTTTAATAACCACCATCCCAGGTCCTCCAAAATGGACAACATTTCTTTTAATTACCACCATCCCAGGTCCTCCAAAATGGACAACAGTACTTTTAATTACCACCATCCGAGGTACTCCAAAATTGACAACATTATCTTTAATTACCACCATCCCAGGTCCTCTAAAATGGAACACATTACCTTTAATTACCACCATCCCAGGTCTTCCAAAATGGAAAACATTACCTTAAATTACCACCATCCCAGGTCCTCCAAAATGGACAACAGTACCTTTAATTACTGCCATCCTGGGTCCTCCGAAATGGACAACAGTACCTTTAATTATCACCATCCCAAGTCCTCCACAATGGTCAATATTACCATTATTTACCACCATACAAGGTCCACCAAAATGGACGGAAGTTCCTTTAATTACCATCATCCCACATCCGCCAAAATGGACAACATTACCTTTAATTACCACCATCCCACATCCTCCAAAATGGACAACATTACCATTAATTACCACCATCCCAAGTCCTCCAAAATGGACAACATTACCTTTATTACCACCATCCAAAGTTCTCCAAAATGGACAACATTACCTTTAATTATGACCATCCCAGGTCCTCCAAAATGGACAACAGTATCTTTAATTACCACTATCCCAGATCCTTCTAAATGTACAACAGTACCTTTAATTACCACCATCCCAAATCTTCAAAAATGGACAACATTACCTTTAATGACCACCATCCCAGGTCCTCCAAAATGGACAACAGTACCATTAATTACCACTATCCCAGATCCTTCTAAATGTACAACAGTACCTTTAATTACCACCATCCCAAATCTTCAAAAATGGACAACATTACCTTTAATGACCACCATCCCAGGACCTCCAAAATGGACAACAGTATCTTTAATGACCACCATCCCAGGTTCCCCAAAATCGACAACAGTACCTTTAATTCCAACCATCCCAGATCCTCCAAAATGGAAAATATTACCGCCATCCCAGGTCCTCCAAAATGGACAACATTACCTTTAATTACCACCATCCCAGGTCTTCCAAAATGGACAACATTACCTTAAATTACCACCATCCCAGGTCCTCCAAAATGGACAATATTACCTTTAATTACCACCATCTCAGGTCTTCCAAAATGGACAACATTATCTTCAGTTAACACCATCCCAAGTCCTCCGAAATGGACAATAGTACCTTTAATTACCACCATCCCTGGTGCTCCAAAATGGACAACATTACCTTTAATTACCGCCATCCCAGGTCCTCCAAAATGGACAACATTACCTTTAATTACCACCATCCCAGGTCTTCCAAAATGGACAACATTACCTTAAATTACCACCATCCCAGGTCCTCCAAAATAGACAACATTACCATTAATTACCACCTTACCAGGTCCTCCAAAATGGACGAAAGTACCTTTAATTACCTTCATCCCACATCCTCCAAAATGGACAACATTACCATTTATTACCACCATCCCAAGTCCTCCAAAATGGACAACATTATCGTTAATTACCACCATCCCAAGTCCTACAAATTGGACAAAAGTAGTTTTAATTACCACCATCCCAGGTCCTCCAATTTTTTAAATGGACAATAGTACCTTTAATTACCACCATCACAGGTCCTCCACAATGGACAGCTGTACCTTTAATTACCACCATCCCAGGTCCTCCAAAATGGACAACATTACCTTTAATTATGACTATCTCAGGTCATCCAAAATGGACAACAGTACCTTTAATTACCACCATACCAGGTCCTCCAAAATGGATGAAAGTACCTTTAATTACCATCATCCCATTTCCTCCAAAATGGACAACATTACTTTTAATTACCACCATCCCACATCCTCCAAAATGGACAACTTTACCTTTAATTACCACCGTCCCAAATCCTCCAAAATGGACAACACTACCTTTAATTACCACTATCCCACATCCTACAAAATAGACAACATTATCGTTAATTACTACCATATCAAGTCCTAAAAAATTGACAACAGTACTTTTAATTACCACCATCCCAGGCCCTCCAATTTTTAAAATGGACAACAGTACCTTTAATTACCACCATCCCAGGTCCTCCAAAATGGACAATATTACCTTTAATTACCATCATCCCAGGTCATCCAAAATGGACAACAGTTCCTTTAATTACCACCATCCCAGGTCCTCCAAAATGGACAACATTACCTTGAATTACCGCCACCCCAGGTCCTCTAAAATGGACAACAGTACCTTTAATTACCACCTTCCCAGGTCCTCCAAAACGGACAACAGTACCTTTAATTACCAACATCCCAGGTCCTCCAAAATGGACAACAGTACCTTTAATTACCACCATCCCAGGTCCTCCGAATTGGACAATAGTACCTGTAATTACCACCATACTAAGTCCTCCAAAATGGACAACATTAACATTAATTACCACCATTATACCAGGTCCTCCAAAATGGATGAAAGTACCTTTAATTACCATCATCCCATTTCCTCCAAAATGGACAACATTACCTTTAATTACCACCATCCCACATCCTCCAAAATGGGGGTGCGTCCGTGGCCGAGTGGTTAGAGTCTCTGACTTGCAATCACTTGCCCCTCACCGCAGTAGGTTCGATCCCTCAGGGGCCTAGTAATCTTTATGTAAGGAAGCTATCCAGCTGGCTTGCGGAACGTCGTTTCTACTCAGGTACCCGCCAGTGCACGAAAATTGCCCGGAGGGGCACCTGGGGTCTTCCTCCACCAGTGGAAGCTGGAAAGTCGCCATATGACCGTAGCTGTTGGTGCGACTAAAAAATCCAATTCAATTCAATTCCTCCAAAATGGACAACATTACCTTTAATTACCACCGTCCCAAATCCTCCAAAATGGACAACACTACCTTTAATTACCACCATCCCACATCCTCCAAAATGGACAACATTATCGTTAATTACCACCATACCAGGTCCTACAAAATTGACAACAGTACTTTTAATTACCACCATCCCAGGTCCTCCAATTTTTAAAATGGACAACAGTACCTTTAATTACCAACATCCCAAGTCCTCCAAAATGGACAAAATTACCATTAATTACCAACATCCCAGGTCCTCCAAAATGGACAACATTACCTTCAATTACCACCATCCCAGGTCCTCCAAAATGGACAACATTACCTTTAATTATGACCATCCCAGGTCCTCCAAAATGGACAACAGTACCTTTAATTACCACTATCCCAGATCCTTCTAAATGTACAACATTACCTTTAATGACCACCATCCCAGGTCCTCCAAAATGGACAACAGTACCATTAATTACCACCATCCCATCACCTCCAAAATGGACAACAGTATCTTTAATGACCACCATCCCAGGTCCTCCAAAATGGATAACATTCCCCATAATTACAACCATCCCAGATCCTCCAAAATGGAAAATATTACCTTTAATTACCACCATCCCTGGTGCTCCAAAATCGACAACATTACCTTTAATTACCACCATCCCAGGTCTTCCAAAATGGACAAAATTACCTTAAATTACCACCATCCCAGGTCCTCCAAAATGGACAATATTACCTTTAATTACCACCATCTCAGGTCTTCCAAAATGGCAACATTATCTTCAGTTACCACCATCCCAGGTCCTCCAAAATGGACAATAGTACCTTTAATTACCACCATCACAAGTCCTCCAAAATGGACAACATTACCATTAATTACCACCTTACCAGGTCCTCCAAAATGGACGAAAGTACCTTTAATTACCATGATCCCACATCCTCCAAAATGGACAACATTACCTTTAATTACCACCATCCCAAGTCCTCCAAAATGGACAACTGTACCTTTAATTACCACCATCCCAGGTCCTCCAAAATGGACAACATTACCTTTAATTACCGCCATCCCAGGTCCTCCAAATTGGACAACAGTACCTTTAATTACCACCATCCCAGGTCCTCCAAAATGGACAACAGTATCTTTAATTACCACCATCCCAGGTCCTCCAAAATGGACAATATTACCTTTAATTATCACCATCTCAGGTCTTCAAAATGGACAACATTACCTTTAAATACCACCATCCCAGGTCCACCGAATTGGACAATAGTACCATTAATTACCACCGTACTAAGTCCTCCAAAATGGACAACATTACCATTAATTACCACCATACCAGGTCCTCCCAAATGGATGAAAGTACCTTAAATTACCATTATCCCATTTCCTCCAAAATGGACAACATTACCTTTAATTACCACCATTCCACATCCTCCAAAATGGACAACATTACCTTTAATTACCACCGTCCCAAATCCTCCAAAATGGACAACACTACCTTTAATTACCACCATCCCACATCCTCCAAAATGGACAACATTATAGTTAATTACCACCATACCAGGTCCTACAAAATTGACAACAGTACTTTTAATTACCACCATCCCAGGTCCTCCAATTTTTAAAATGGACAACAGTACCTTTAATTACCAACATCCCAAGTCCTCCAAAATGGACACATTACCTTTAATTACCACCATCCCAGGTCCTCCAAAATGGACAACATTACCTTTAATTATCGCCATCCCACGTCCTCCAAAATGGACAACTGTGCCTTTAATTACCACCATCCCAGGTCCTCCAAAATGGACAACAGTATCTTTAATTACCACCATCCAAGGTCCTCCAAAATGGACAACATGACCTTCACTTACCACCATCCCAGGTCCTCCGAATTGGACAATAGTACCTTTAATTACCACCATACTAAGTCCTCCAAAATGGACAACATTACCATTAATTACCACATTACCAGGTCCTCCAAAATGGATGAAAGCTCCTTTAATTACCATCATCCCATTTCCTCCAAAATGGACAACATAACCTTTAATTACCACCATCCCACATCCTCCAAAATGGACAACATTACCTTTAATTACCCTGTCCCAAATTCTCCAAAATGGACAACACTACCTTTAATTACCACCATCCCACATCTTCCAAAATGGGCAACATTATCGTTAATTACCACCATACCAGGTCCTACAAAATTGACCACAGTACTTTTAATTACCACCATCGCAGGTCCTCCAATTTTTAAAATGGACAACAGTACCTTTAAAACAACATCCCAAGTCCTCCAAAATGGACAACATTACCTTTATTTACCAACATCCCAAGTCCTCCAAAATGGACAACATTACCTTTAATTTCCATCATCCCAGGTTTTCCAAAATGGAAAACATTACCTTAAATTACCACCATCCCAGGTCCTCCAAAATGGACAACATTACCTTTAATTAACACCATCCCAGGTCCTCCAAAATGAACATCATGACCTTTAATTACCACCATCCCAGGTCTTCCAAAATGGGCAACTTTACCGTTAATTACCACTATCCCAAGTTCTCCAAAGTGGACAACATTACCTTTAATAACCACCATCCCAGGTCCTCCAAAATGGACAACATTTCTTTTAATTACCACCATCCCAGGTCCTCCAAAATGGACAACAGTACTTTTAATTACCACCATCCGAGGTACTCCAAAATTGACAACATTATCTTTAATTACCACCATCCCAGGTCCTCTAAATGGAACACATTACCTTTAATTACCACCATCCCAGGTCTTCCAAAATGGAAAACATTACCTTAAATTACCACCATCCCAGGTCCTCCAAAATGGACAACAGTACCTTTAATTACTGCCATCCTGGGTCCTCCGAAATGGACAACAGTACCTTTAATTATCACCATCCCAAGTCCTCCACAATGGTCAATATTACCATTATTTACCACCATACAAGGTCCACCAAAATGGACGGAAGTTCCTTTAATTACCATCATCCCACATCCGCCAAAATGGACAACATTACCTTTAATTACCACCATCCCACATCCTCCAAAATGGACAACATTACCATTAATTACCACCATCCCAAGTCCTCCAAAATGGACAACATTACCTTTATTACCACCATCCAAAGTTCTCCAAAATGGACAACATTACCTTTAATTATGACCATCCCAGGTCCTCCAAAATGGACAACAGTATCTTTAATTACCACTATCCCAGATCCTTCTAAATGTACAACAGTACCTTTAATTACCACCATCCCAAATCTTCAAAAATGGACAACATTACCTTTAATGACCACCATCCCAGGTCCTCCAAAATGGACAACAGTACCATTAATTACCACTATCCCAGATCCTTCTAAATGTACAACAGTACCTTTAATTACCACCATCCCAAATCTTCAAAAATGGACAACATTACCTTTAATGACCACCATCCCAGGACCTCCAAAATGGACAACAGTATCTTTAATGACCACCATCCCAGGTTCCCCAAAATCGACAACAGTACCTTTAATTCCAACCATCCCAGATCCTCCAAAATGGAAAATATTACCGCCATCCCAGGTCCTCCAAAATGGACAACATTACCTTTAATTACCACCATCCCAGGTCTTCCAAAATGGACAACATTACCTTAAATTACCACCATCCCAGGTCCTCCAAAATGGACAATATTACCTTTAATTACCACCATCTCAGGTCTTCCAAAATGGACAACATTATCTTCAGTTAACACCATCCCAAGTCCTCCGAAATGGACAATAGTACCTTTAATTACCACCATCCCTGGTGCTCCAAAATGGACAACATTACCTTTAATTACCGCCATCCCAGGTCCTCCAAAATGGACAACATTACCTTTAATTACCACCATCCCAGGTCTTCCAAAATGGACAACATTACCTTAAATTACCACCATCCCAGGTCCTCCAAAATAGACAACATTACCATTAATTACCACCTTACCAGGTCCTCCAAAATGGACGAAAGTACCTTTAATTACCTTCATCCCACATCCTCCAAAATGGACAACATTACCATTTATTACCACCATCCCAAGTCCTCCAAAATGGACAACATTATCGTTAATTACCACCATCCCAAGTCCTACAAATTGGACAAAAGTAGTTTTAATTACCACCATCCCAGGTCCTCCAATTTTTTAAATGGACAATAGTACCTTTAATTACCACCATCACAGGTCCTCCACAATGGACAGCTGTACCTTTAATTACCACCATCCCAGGTCCTCCAAAATGGACAACATTACCTTTAATTATGACTATCTCAGGTCATCCAAAATGGACAACAGTACCTTTAATTACCACCATACCAGGTCCTCCAAAATGGATGAAAGTACCTTTAATTACCATCATCCCATTTCCTCCAAAATGGACAACATTACTTTTAATTACCACCATCCCACATCCTCCAAAATGGACAACTTTACCTTTAATTACCACCGTCCCAAATCCTCCAAAATGGACAACACTACCTTTAATTACCACTATCCCACATCCTACAAAATAGACAACATTATCGTTAATTACTACCATATCAAGTCCTAAAAAATTGACAACAGTACTTTTAATTACCACCATCCCAGGCCCTCCAATTTTTAAAATGGACAACAGTACCTTTAATTACCACCATCCCAGGTCCTCCAAAATGGACAATATTACCTTTAATTACCATCATCCCAGGTCATCCAAAATGGACAACAGTTCCTTTAATTACCACCATCCCAGGTCCTCCAAAATGGACAACATTACCTTGAATTACCGCCACCCCAGGTCCTCTAAAATGGACAACAGTACCTTTAATTACCACCTTCCCAGGTCCTCCAAAACGGACAACAGTACCTTTAATTACCAACATCCCAGGTCCTCCAAAATGGACAACAGTACCTTTAATTACCACCATCCCAGGTCCTCCGAATTGGACAATAGTACCTGTAATTACCACCATACTAAGTCCTCCAAAATGGACAACATTAACATTAATTACCACCATTATACCAGGTCCTCCAAAATGGATGAAAGTACCTTTAATTACCATCATCCCATTTCCTCCAAAATGGACAACATTACCTTTAA
>JAWPHD010014081.1:0-63744 GCA_037043455.1 Cyrtodaria siliqua
ATATTAAGAATATCTCGTTGATTTCGGGAATTTGTGTACGAATCCCATGTTTCAGTAGACATATTTTTATTGAATGGTTACCTTTCGAAATATGGCGCGATCTATCATTCCGTATTTGGAAACACAAACCCACCCACAACGGACGCAAATGAACAACGTTAACCGGAAATTATTGGGTGTGTGAGCAGTGCGGTGTTAAGTTTCCAAATACAACACATGTAAGATTACATGGCGCCTAACAGGAATGAACATGCCAGGCTAATCCTCCATTCACATCAAGATAAAATATGGAGAATGGGCCTAGAACCTTCTCACCTGCAGAACTGCAGAGTTACTGCACATTCTATTGTAGACACTCCATTTACGCTGGAGCCACGTTTATTGTTTTTCTGCCACTGCAAGATGGCACATGAAACAATGGAGGGGTCCTGATGAAGACCTTTAATGAACATGAACAAAAAATGATAAAATAAACATGAATTTTATTTTTCTGGAGGTGGGGTGTGGGGTGGGTGTTCTACCCCTCTGCCTACCCCTCTAATGGGATCTGCATTGGCCCTATTCTTTGTCTGGAAACATTCAAGAAAAATGCTCTTGAAAACACGGACAGTCGTATACAAATTGCCTAGAATGATGAGATATTCTTCTGTTTGTGAGTTTTATGCATGCACGTGTGGTATTTAAGGTTTAGTCTATTGAAATATGGCGAGTGTTAATGCAGTCATTGCATGATGTCTTCAGACACCTCGCCGGAAATTTACGTATCCGGTTCGGTACGGGGCCCTACCTATTATTACAGGCATGGGAATCATGGCCCTGTGTCAGGTATACATTATCATAAGAGCCATGATTCTCAAGTCAACAAGAACTCTGCCATAAATTAGCTTATCAAAATATGTTCACTTAAAAGTCAGTCAGCAGTAATTGACTTATATAGTTAGAAAAATTTGCAAACAATATGTACACACCTCAAAGTCATGATGCTTGTATACGCATATATCTAAAAACTAGGGGTATGCATGGTTATTAAGAATACTCTGGACGTCAGATTAGGTCAAATACCATGGATACATACAACACATAGTTGGTATCTTGTGTCCATACGTGTTAGTATATTGTGTCAACATATTAATTTACAATTACAATTGAATTGGGTTTTTGAATTGAATTGCATTGGGTTTTAAGGCGCACCGACACATGAAAGGTTATATGGCGCCTAACAGGAATGAACATGCCAGGCTCATCCTCCGTTGACATCGAGATAAAATATGGAGAATGGGCCTAGAACCTTCTCACCTGCAGAGTTGCTGCAAATTCTATTGTAGACATTCCATTTACACTGGCGCCATATGTATTGTTTTTCTGCCACTGCACTAGTGATTTGTGCAAGATAGCACCTGAATCAATGCAGGGGTCATGATGAAGACTTTTAACAAGTATGAACAAAAAATGATAAAATGAACATCAATTTGTGGTGGGGGGAGGGGGGAGAGGGGGCATCCCTCTGCCTACCCCT
Organism: Cyrtodaria siliqua; assembly: GCA_037043455.1. NCBI lineage: Eukaryota > Metazoa > Mollusca > Bivalvia > Adapedonta > Hiatellidae > Cyrtodaria > Cyrtodaria siliqua. The sequence continues at coordinate 1,517 of JAWPHD010014081.1, forward strand.
CTAACGGGATCTACAATTACAACCATGTTCATGAAAAAGTGTTTGTGTTGAATCGTGAAATAAAACACTACCCAGACATCAACAGAAGGGTGTTTCATGAACAGGTGTCGCCTACCGTGTGCTTGGTAGGTTGCAGGTTTATATTTTATGAAAAGGGGCATAACTCTGTCTAAATTAAAGTCAGGGTTATTGAACATGTGTAACAACATTCCTTGAGGAGATGAAGATGTGTGTGAAGTTTTGTGAACATAGGTCAAATACTTATCAAGTTAAAGTCAAGGTTAGGTTGCAGGATAAAGTGTGACAGACGACAGACAAAGTGATCCCTAAGCGTCATCCATAATACGAAGGCGACAAAATAAAGTATTATATAGCGAAAATGAACACGACATAGATCAATTTATAATAAATCATAAATGAATACAATTAAACAAATGCACTGTAAAAATTCAAACCCGACTTTAATACAGTAGAATTACACTTGAAATAAATACAAATAAATCACAGACAAGGCATCTCTTAAACTAAGGTAAATGTTGATGATATCTCACACCACTATTGTTGATATCTCACACCACTATTGTTGATATCTCACACCACTATTGTTGATATCTCACACCACTATTGTTGATATCTCACACCACTATTGTGGATGATATCTCACACCACTATTGCACTCTTAACATTAAAGTAGCTATCCCGCCAACAACAGGCAGCTTTTACAACAGGTGCACACCGTTTCTAAACCTACAAGCGACGAGGTATAAGAATAATTAACATATTAAATCCCATTACATGGTCCAAGTATTAACTTTCATTCCCCATCCAACCCTTTCTCCAAGAAGCGGGAATGGGGTTGGCTGGGGTATGAAATAAAACCTTAACTTCAGCTTAAAAAGTTTGCATATTGTAAAATTAAAGGTAATTTTATACAGATTATCGCATTTTTTTCCAGTAAAAAAACTGTTTTTAAACATGTTTTATTATCGAGATATCCATTATAAAATCCTGCAAATGTAAGCTTTTCCATCGCTTAATGGAATTAAGGCAGGACCACGTAATGCAAACCCTATAGACACAATATATATAACCAGCCAGGCTAAACCCAAAAACTGGAGCATCGAATTAAGAGTTACCAACTTATAATTCATTTTACACATATTCAATCACAGGTATTTTAAGAAACTGTGAATTAACCCTATACTTTTAATCAGCACATAAACATGATGATATAACCTGAACACCTGGATAGAGTTTTTTAATAAACGGTTTTGTAGCTTTAACTTTGCGTGTATTTGGCAGGTTAGTTTCTTTAAGATAACATAACACGAACATGAACAGATACACATGATAAACGGGAAGAAAATAGAAGATGTTAATGTTTACATTGGGCCTTTAATTCCCAGGAGATAAACCTACTTACTATAAATCATTTTTTCTAAAGCCAGTATATTATGATGTACGATAAAGCACGATCTTGTGTTTATACTCTTAATAAATCTAGAAAAAAACTATGTATGATTTTTGAATTTGAACGCATATAAGCAGGTTTAAAGTCCACATTAAAATGGAATAATAAACTGAGAGGCTTATGTTAAAGCTTGAAATATACATCAAGATTGTCGTGTGTCCCTTTAAAGTGAAATAGAGATTATTTAACTGCTGGGATCGATTACAGGGAAATCCTTCACGAGATGGTAGACATGTTGTTCTTTTCATGAACGAGCGAATGCGATCGAGTGGAGAAAAAAAACACGCCTACCATCGAGTGAAGGATTTCCCGATAATCGAACACAGCAGCAGTGAAATAATCTATTTATTACATTTTAAATCAGTTTATGCATGATTTTAACCAAATTTATTTGCATTATTGATCGTTATCGGCGGCTGACGTCGACGTCAGCGCTACTGTGTTGACGTCATAACTCAGCGTCAGTTATTTATTTTTGTGTTCGGAGTGTTAATAAATAATATTTAGCCATTATGAATATGCTTTCACTGAGAAATGCCAATCATTCACCGATGAAAATATAATAATTATATTCCCCACTTGATTTCTCTTTGAACACTGTGATTTTACCTCAAAATAAATAATAACTGTTTCAAACATTACTAAACATTTACCTTTGTAGATGCAGCTTTATCTGAGAATCCCGTGGACAATTCCACAAAGTTGTTCATTCATATTTCTTTTTAACTATCAACTGAAGTAAACTTTAGTTCCTGAACTGATTCACCTTTTTCTAAAGCAAAAATCATTGAAATGAAGTGGGGTTTTACGGCGCACCAACACAAGAAAGGTTATATGGTGCCAAACAGGGATGAAGATGTCAGGCTCATCCTACATTTAGATCTAGATAAAATATGGACAATGGGCCTAGAACCTTCTAACCTGCAGAACTGCAGTTGCGCAAATTTTGTTGTAGACACTCCATTTACGATGGAGCCACGTTTCCACATTTGCATATGCGGTGTCCTGAAGAAAACCTTGAATGAGCATGATAAAAAAATGACAAAATGAACCTGAAGTGTGTGTGGGGGGTGGGGGTGATTGTGTGTGGGGGTGGGGGTGGGGGGGCAAACACAAAATTATACATTTGACATCTTTGTCATGTTTGTAATTGATTTGTTATAAAGTTACAGTAGTTGACAATAAATAGAAATTCTATCAAATCTACGAGTCTAGGTATGAGACCACCAATTACTTTTCCCATTGAAATCCATGTTACATTATTGCATATTAATGATTCGCTGCAACTTTCTATCAAGTATGGATAATGCTGCAGTGTTATTTGCATACAGCTGCATATATTTCTGCTTGAAAAATCACCAGAAAAGGTGGGGTCATAAGACAAGCAATAAAGATTTTGTTTGTTTACTAAACAGGTCCAGGGTACATCTGTTTTCATTGACAGTTGCTCACGAAGTGTATTCAGTTCTTCAAATGTTGGAAAATGTTCAATCATAATCCATTAAAACATTATACTCTTCTTACAGGTTTAACAATAAAATAAACAAATGGGCCATTCCCCCACCCTCACCCACCAGTGTCTGACTTTTTAACACAGTCAATAGAGCCTAGGTTCAAGGGTTCTTGCCGCTGATAATGGGTAATCCTAGGTTCCTGTCCCCAATAATTGGTATCCTAGGTTCTGGTCCCCTATAATTGGTATCCTAGGTTCCTGTCCCCAATAATTGGTATCCTAGGTTCTGGTCCCCTATAATTGGTATCCTAGGTTCCTGTCCCCAATAATTGGTATCCTAGGTTCTGGTCCCCTATAATTGGTATCCTAGGTTCCTGTCCCCTATAATTGGTAATCCTAGGTTCCTGTCCCCAATAATTGGTATCCTAGGTTCTGGTCCCCTATAATTGGTATCCTAGGTTCCTGTCCCCAATAATTGGTATCCTAGGTTCTGGTCCCCTATAATTGGTATCCTAGGTTCCTGTCCCCAATAATTGGTATCCTAGGTTCTGGTCCCCTATAATTGGTATCCTAGGTTCCTGTCCCCAATAATTGGTATCCTAGGTTCTGGTCCCCTATAATTGGTATCCTAGGTTCCTGTCCCCAATAATTGGTATCCTAGGTTCTGGTCCCCTATAATTGGTATCCTAGGTTCCTGTCCCCAATAATTGGTATCCTAGGTTCCTGTCCCCAATAATTGGTATCCTGGGTTCTGGTCCCCTATAATTGGTATCCTAGGTTCCTGTCCCCTATAATTGGTAATCCTAGGTTCCTGTCCCCAATAATTGGTATCCTAGGTTCTGGTCCCCTATAATTGGTATCCTAGGTTCCTGTCCCCAATAATTGGTATCCTAGGTTCTGGTCCCCTATAATTGGTATCCTAGGTTCCTGTCCCCAATAATTGGTATCCTAGGTTCTGGTCCCCTATAATTGATATCCTAGGTTCCTGTCCCCAATAATTGGTATCCTAGGTTCTGGTCCCCTATAATTGGTATCCTAGGTTCTGGTCCCCTATAATTGGTATCCTAGGTTCCTGTCCCCTATAATTGGTAATCCTAGGTTTCTGCCCCTATAATTGGTAATTCTAGGTTGTCCCCTATAATTGGTAATCCTAGGTTCCTGCCCCCTATAATTGGTAATCCTAGATTCCTGTCCCCTATAATTGGTAATCCTAGGTTCCTGCCCCCTATAATTGGTAATCCTAGATTCCTGTCCCTATAATTGGTAATCCTATGTTCCAGTCCCTATAATTGGTAATCCTAGGTTCCTGTCCCTATAATTGGTAATCCTAGGTTCCTGCCCCTACAACTGGTAATCCTAGGTTCCTGTCCCTATAATTGGTAATCCTAGGTTCCTGTCCCTATAATTGGTAATCCTAGATTCCTGTCCCTATAATTGGTAATCCTAGGTTCCTGTCCTATAATTGGTAATCCTAGGTTCCTGTCCCTATAATTGGTAATCCTAGGTTCCTTCCCACTATAATTGGTAATCCTAGGTTCCTTCCCACTATAATTGGTAATTCAATGAATCCTGCCCCCTATGAGGGATCATGACTAGATATACTCATTTTGCATGATTCTCGGTCTCGCTAAAAATTCAGAGACAAATTACTTTTTGTTGGGTAAATACCTCACGATTCATAGATATCAAAAGGTAAAATTACAAAGCTGTGCTGGGCCGTTCGAGCGTTGGAATGGTAATCCCATATTCCAGCCCCATTCGGACACATCTGACTATAGGTAAAATGTGGGTCCAGGACTAGACCAACTCATTTCACATTATTCTCTGCTATTCTGGAAATTTCGGGGACAAATTCAAATTAGCCGGGTCACGATTCATACTAGTATCTCCCAACAGGTAGAACTATAAAGTCGTGTTCGGCCGGTATACCATCGGAATGGGATAGCTGGAGCCTCAGACTTGGTCTGGCTCATAATTGTTCTACCTCCGTGATAAATATTAGCTCTTGTTTTCTGCAACATAAGCAGTTTTGCAGAGGTGTTGATCCACAAGGTGGAAGGTGACACCCGTATGTGTTTTATTGTCAATTGTCTTTTATGCCATAATTAATTAAAATTCCAGCTAAAACTAAACTATCACTGAAGGTGATGAATACCCCCACTTAAATTATTTTTTGTATGGTGTTTTATGTCATTTTCAACACACGTAAAGTCATATATGATGATCTATTTATTTTTTTGGTGGAGGCAGACCACCCATGGATAGAACCAGTACTGTAAACCTCCCGCCATCCATAAGAATCCACACTTCCTCACTTACAAGTCAAGTTCCCAGTGGGATTTGAACCCACAGCGGTAAGAGGCGTGAAGGTTTACAACGCAGTCGCTAACCCCTTGGCCAAGGAGGCGTTAACCGCTTAAATTCTAATTCAAACAAAGGGCCATAATTCTGTAATAAATTTGGCAATCAACAATGGGTGATGTAGAGGCCCACAAGGTCATCAGTTGTTGTATATGAAGTTTGGGAATAACCCATTAAAAACTGTTTGTGGAATGCAAGTAATAACAAGAAATATCACTGTAAGTGATAAATGCCCCCGAAGTGTCCTTTGACCTCTATGTATGAACTTGGAGCCATGGACCTGGATTTTGTGCACGACACGTCGTTTGGTTGTGGTGAGCACTTGTGCCAAGTTATTTGAAAATCCGTCCAGGCATGCAAAAGTTATTGACCGGACACAATTTGACCTTTGACCTCTAAGTGTGACCTTGACCTTGGGGCCACAGGCCTGGATTTTGTGCGCGACACATCGTCTTGTTGTGGTGAGCACTTGAGCCAAGTTATTTGAAAATCCGTCCATGAATGCCAGAGTTATTGACCGGACACAATTTAACTTTTGACCTCCAAGTGTGACTTGACCTTGAAGACCTGGGTTTGTGCGCGACACATCGTCTTGTTATGGTGATCACTTGTGCCAAGTTATTTAAAAATCCCTGCAGGGGTTGTGACGTTACAGTCCGGACACGAAATTGCGTACCTGTTTTTGACCTATGAACTGCAATTGTGACCTTGAATTTTAAGGTACGGACCTGGGTTTTGCGCGCGACACATCGTCTGGTTATGGTGATCACTTTTGCCAAGCTATTTAAAAATCCATGCAGGGGTTGTGAAGGTACAGTCCGGACACGAAATGCGGAATGACGGACAGATAGAATCCAGACAGACAGATGAAAATGTGTTACTCGACGCGGCAAACATGTTACGCTATGGACAACATGATTCCTATATAGCCCCCACTTTACTTTGTGAAAGCGAGGGTATAAATATTATATACAGGTGTATAAAGTAGCTTAGCTTACTTATCTTAAAAGTAGCATAAAACTATGTACATCTTTAGAACTTGTATTTCTGGTACATATTGTAGACTTGCCAATTAAACTGCTCATAAAAGTCGCAAAATCTTGTTCAACTTGACTGGCCACAAAATATTTGTTACAGCACAGAATGAACATACTCATTAGCATGTAGAATATAATTTAATTAATGCTAGCTTGCCTGCTAGCAAGTAAAATATATGCCAATCAATGCTTCCTAGCAAGTAGAATATATTCCAATCAATGCTTGCTAGCTTGTAGAATATATTCCAATCAATGCTTGCTAACAAGTAGAATATATTTCAATCAATGCTTGCTAGCTTTTAGAATATATTCCAATCAATGCTTGCTAGCTTGTAGAATATATTCCAATCAATGCTTGCTAGCTTGTAGAATATATTCCAATCAATGCTTGCTAGCAAGTAGAATATATTCCAATCAATGCTTGCTAGCTTGTAGAATATATTTCAATCGATGCTTGCTAGCTTGTAGAATATATTCAAATCAATGCTTGCTAGCAAGTAGAATATATTCCAACCAATGCTTGCTAGCTGGTAAAATATATTTCAATCAATGCTTGCTGGCTTGTAGAATATATTCCAATCAATGCTTGCTAGCTTGTAGAATATATTCCAATCAATGCTTGCTAGCAAGTAGAATATATTCCAATCAATGCTTGCTAGCTTGTAGAATATATTTCAATCGATGCTTGCTAGCTTGTAGAATATATTCAAATCAATGCTTGCTAGCAAGTAGAATATATTCCAACCAATGCTTGCTAGCTGGTAAAATATATTTCAATCAATGCTTGCTGGCTTGTAGAATATATTCCAATCAATGCTTGCTAGCTTGTAGAATATATTCCAATCAATGCTTGCTAGCAAGTAGAATATATTCCAATCAATGCTTGCTAGCTTGTAGAATATATTTCAACCAATGCTTGCTAGCTGGTAAAATATATTTCAATCAATGTTTGCTAGCAAGTAGAATATATTCCAATCAATGCTTGCTAGCAAGTGGAATATATTTCAATCATTGTTTGCTAGCAAGTAGAATATATTCCAATCAATGCTTGCTAGCTTGTAGAACAAATTCCAATCAATGCTTGCTATCACGTAGAATATATTCCAATCAATGCTTGCTAGCTTGTACAATATATTCCAATAAATGCTTAGCTTGTAGAATATATTCCAATCAATGCTTGCTAGCTTGTAGAATATATTCCAATCAATGCTTGCTAGTAAGTAGAATATATTCCAATCAATGCTTAGCTTGTAGAATATATTCCAATCAATGCTTGCTAGTAAGTAGAATATATTCCAATCAATGCTTAGCTTGTAGAATATATTCCAATCAATGCTTGCTAGTAAGTAGAATATATTCCAATCAATGCTTGCTAGTAAGTAGAATATATTCCAATCAATGCTTAGCTTGTAGAATATATTCCAATCAATGCTTGCTAGTAAGTAGAATATATTCCAATCAATGCTTAGCTTGTAGAATATATTCCAATCAATGCTTGCTAGCTTGTAGAATATATTCCAATCAATGCTTGCTAGTAAGTAGAATATATTCCAATCAATGCTTAGCTTGTAGAATATATTCCAATCAATGCTTGCTAGTAAGTAGAATATATTCCAATCAATGCTTGCTAGTAAGTAGAATATATTCCAATCAATGCTTAGCTTGTAGAATATATTCCAATCAATGCTTGCTAGTAAGTAGAATATATTCCAATCAATGCTTAGCTTGTAGAATATATTCCAATCAATGCTTGCTAGCTTGTAGAATATATTCCAATCAATGCTTGCTAATAAGTAGAATATATTCCAATCAATGCTTAGCTTGTAGAATATATTCCAATCAATGCTTGCTAGCTTGTAGAATATATTCCAATCAATGCTTGCTAGTAAGTAGAATATATTCCAATCAATGCTTAGCTTGTAGAATATATTCCAATCAATGCTTGCTAGCTTGTAGAATATATTCCAATCAATGCTTGCTAGTAAGTAGAATATATTCCAATCAATGCTTGCTAGTAAGTAGAACATATTCCAATCAATGCTTGCTAGTAAGTAGAATATATTCCAATCAATGCTTAGCTTGTAGAATATATTCCAATCAATGCTTGCTAGCTTGTAGAATATATTCCAATCAATGCTTGCTAGTAAGTAGAATATATTCCAATCAATGCTTGCTAGCTTGTAGAATATATTCCAATCAATGCTTGCTAGCTTGTAGAATATATTCCAATCAATGCTTGCTAGCTTGTAGAATATATTCCAATCAATGCTTGCTAGTAAGTAGAATATATTCCAATCAATGCTTGCTAGCTTGTAGAATATATTCCAATCAATGCTTGCTAGCTTGTAGAATATATTCCAATCAATGCTTGCTAGCTTGTAGAATATATTCCAATCAATGCTTAAGAATTTAATAACTTAGCCTACTTCAGTTTATACATTTTGTAAATAAAACCATATTTTTTTGTCAGGAGAGCAAGCCTAATTATGTTAATCATCAAACTCGCCATTATCACTGTCGCTTTCCGGGGAAGTTTCTCGCGTAAATATGTTAATTCTATTCAAACTTTCCACCAGCAGTTTCATGTGATCTTCTGACGGTGTCTGTAGTAGCCTCCCTTGTTCTGGACTGGCGTCTACTGGTGATGGGCTTTCCTTGACTGATCGCAGTTTTACGCCATTCTTGATTAGACCAAATATCTCATCCATGGGGTTGGCATTAGCTGTGGAAACAAAAAAATAATAGAACTGCAAGTTGTATGTTAGTGCCTGCATATCTGCATATGTATTTACGTATGCAATTATTGGTTTCTACCTAACCAAATTTTATCTAGAATGTATGGCACATGTCTATTGTCTATTAAGTGTAGATATGCACAGTTTGGTAAAGACATAATAGGTTATAGGGTATACTAAGATTAAACTAGAGGGGTGTTCCTTGGAACATTTGTGTCGCCTGCCTTGTGCTTATCAGTGACCTTGACCTTTGACCATCCCCTCACCAAGGACATTCCCTCACCAAGGACATCCCCTCACCAAGGACACCCCCTCACCAAGGACACCCCCTCACCAAGGACACCCCCTCACCAAGGTCATCCCCTCACCAAGGACACCCCTCACCAAGGACATCTCCTCACCAAGGACACCCCCTCACCAAGGACATCCCCCTCACCAAGGACATCCCCTCACCAAGGACACCCCTCACCAAGGACACTCCCTCACCAAGGACATCCCCTCACCAAGGACACCCCCTCACCAAGGACATCCCATCACCAAGGACATCCCCTCACCAAGGACACCCCTCACCAAGGACATCCCATCACCAAGGACATACCCTCACCAAGGACACCCCCTCACCAAGGACACCCCCTCACCAAGGACATCCACTCACCAAGGACATCCCCTCACCAAGGACACCCCCTCACCAAGGACATCCCCTCACCAAGGACACCCCCTAACCAAGGACACTCCCTCACCAAGGACATCCCCTCACCAAGGACATCCCCTCACCAAGGACATCCCTCACCAAGGACATCCCTCACCAAGGACATCCCCTCACCAAGGACATCCCCTCACCAAGGACATCCCCTCACCAAGGACATCCCATCACCAAGGACATCCCCTCACCAAGGACATCCACTCACCAAGGACATCCCCTCACCAAGGACACCCCCTCACCAAGGACATCCCCTCACCAAGGACACCCCCTCACCAAGGACATCCCATCACCAAGGACATCCCATCACCAAGGACATCCCCTCACCAAGGACATCCCCTCACCAAGGACATCCTTCACCAAGGACATCCCCTCACCAAGGACACCCCCTCACCAAGGACACTCCCTCACCAAGGACATCCCCTCACCAAGGACATCCCCTCACCAAGGACACACCCTCACCAAGGACATCCCCTCACCAAGGACATCCCTCACCAAGGACATCCCTCACCAAGGACATCCCCTCACCAAGGACATCCCCTCACCAAGGACATCCACTCACCAAGGACACCCCTCACCACCTCACCCCCTCACCAAGGACATCCCCTCACCAAAGACACCCACTCACCAAGGACTCCAGGACATCTCCTCACCAAGGACATCCCCTCACCAAAGACACCCACTCACCAAGGACTCCAGGACATCTCCTCACCAAGGACATCCCCTCACCAAGGACATCCACTCACCAAGGACACCCCTCACCAAGGACATCCCTCACCAAGGACATCCTCACCAAGCACAAACAAGTTATAAAGTTTGAAGATGAGTGTAATCCTTCAAAAGTGATTGAGCGGAAACTATTTTTCATTATCAAATCACAATGACCTTGACCTTTGACCTACCGACACCAAAATCAATAAGGGTCATCCTCTTACCAAGGACAATCAAGTTGTAAAGTTAGAAGACAGTGGGTGCAATCCTTAAAGTTAGTAAGGTTAGCATAGACGAATGTGTGACCCCAATGCCAATGACTACGATGGACAAAGTGATCCCTAAGTGTCTAACATGCTACGCAGGCAACACAAAAATTACCTTTGACCTGAAACAAAAGTCGGAGTGAGTGGGTGTTTATTAGAGTATGGGCATTGTGAAAAAAATGGTAATTTTTAATAAATTCGGAACTAGAAGGGTGTTCCATGGAAAACTTATGTCGCCAGCCGTGTGCTTATTTCAGAAAGTACAATCTAACTATAAAGTTTGAAGACAAGTTATGAGCTTGGATAGGTTGCATGTTACAAGTTTTATGAAAGGAGGCATAATTCTGCCAAAATGAAAGTCAGAGTCATTGGACATGTGTAACAACATTCCTTGGGATAAGATCAAGACGTGTGTGAAGTTTCATGAACATAGGTCAAATAATTTTCAAGTTATGGCCAAGGTTATGTTGCAGGTTAAAGTGTGACGGATGGACGACAACGGACGACGGACAAAGTGATCCCCAAGTGTCTGCCATGCTACGCAGGCGTCAGCAGATATTGTAATCCTTTACTTAACTTTCTACATTTTTTGGAAATATTTGTAAAGATCACTGATGCAGACTAATTCCTGAAAGCTGTTTACGAATTAATTCAATAAAAAGTTCATTCATAAAAGTAATTTAATATAATAATCAGACAGGAAATGTTGAGGCTTTGCTTCAATTTTTGATTAAATAATGAAAACATGTGTTTCAGTTTCCTCTTGTAAATGGCTTAATCAGAAAATGATGCAATAAATTCTATTTTGGATCTGTTGCAAAAAAAACAACAACAGATTTCTAGTGTCAATGAACCAATTCTTAAAAAAAAAGATCTTTAGTGTTACTACCATTCTTGTAAAAAGGGCCATAAAGAAAGCATGCAAAACAAAACAAGAGGCCCAAGAGGGCCTGTGGACGCTCTACTGGCTAAAACAGCTCTTATAGATTTAGATAGATATAGCTCTCTTCTCCTATAGATTTAACAAAGGAAAATACAATATAGCATTTTTCAACAAATCAAGGGCCATAACTCTGTTATTACTAACAAGATCTAGCTGGTTTTCAAAATTGTCCAAGATTTCATTGATATACCGCGCTTTGCACAACTAGACATCATACTGAGGCTTCCTGCCAAATTTTGAAGAAATCCAACAAGCCATTTAAGAGGAGTAGCGCCTACAAGAAATTTAAAATAAAAATGTCAAAGGGCCATAACTCCCGTCAAAAATCAGCAAACTGGAACAAAAGCGTGAAATGCACAACTAGACATCTTACCGATGCTTCCTGCCAAGTTTCGTTGAAATTCAACAAGGCATTTAGGATGAGTAGCGCCAACAAGAAATTTTAAAGTAAGTGTCAAGTAATTAAAAAGATAATGAAATTTTTTTAAAAAAAAAAAATAATTCAAATCAATCAATAAAAAAAAAGAAAAAAAAAAAAGGAAAAAATATAAAAAAAAAATAAAAAAAAAAAAAAAATATATAAAAAAACAAAAAACAAATTGAAACAATTGAAAAAAAAAAAAAAAAAAAAAAATTAAATTGAAAAAAAAAAAAAAAAAAAATCAAATTAAAAAGAAATTAAAAAACTGTTACCCCCGGGGCGCGTCCAAATTTGACACCAGGGTCACCATTTGAACAAACTTGGTAGAGGACCATAAGCTGATGCTACATGTAATACATGAGAGCTCTGTGCCATGTGGTTCCAGAGAAGAAGATTTTTTCAGTTTTTGCCTATACAAGCCTAAGTAAAACTGTGACCCCCAGGGTGGGGCCAAATGTGACCAATGGGTCACCATTTGAACAAACTTGGTAGAAGACCATAAGCTTATAGCAAATGCAAAATATTAAACCTCTGGCTCCTGCTGTTTCAGAGAAGAAGATTTTTTAAGTTTTTCCTATACATGTCTATGTAAAACATGTGACCCTTGGGGCGGGGTCAAATGTGACCCAAGGGTCACAATTTGAACAAAGTTGGTAAAGGACCATAAGCTTATAGCAAGTGCAAAATATTAAACCTCTGGCTCTTGCAGTTCCAGAGAAGAAGATTTTTTTCAGTTTTTCCCTATACAAGCATTTATGTAAAACTGTGACGCCCGGGCCGGGGCCAGATGTGACCCCAGGGTCACCATTTGAACAAAATTGGTAAAGGACCATAAGCTTATAGCAACAGCAAAATATTAAACCTCTGGCTCTTGCAGTTACAGAGATGAAGATTTTTTCAGTTTTTCCCTAAACATGTCTATGTAAAACATGTGACCCTTGGGGCGGGGCCAAATGTGACCCCAGGGTCACCATTTGAACAAACTTGGTAAAGGACCATAAGCTTATAATAAATGTAAAATATCAAACCTCTGGCTCTTGTAGTTTCCGAGAAGAAGATTTTTAAAAAAAAAATCCTATATAAGTCTATGAAAAACTGTGACCCTCGGGGCAGGGACAAATTTGACCCTAGGGTCATCATTTGAACAAACTTAGTAGAGGACCTTAAGCTGATGCTACATGTAATAAATGAGAGCTCTGTGCCATGTGGTTCCAGAGAAGAAGATTTTTTTCAGTTTTCCCTATACAAGCCTATGTAAAACTGTGACCCCCGGGGGCTGGGGCCAAATGTGACCCCAGGGTCACCATTTGAACAAACTTGTTAGAGGACCACAAGCTTATAGCAAATGCAAAATATTAAACCTCTGGCTCTTGCAGTTTCAGAGAAGAAGATTTTTTAAGTTTTTCCCTATACATGTCTATGTAAAACATGTGACCCTTGAGGCGGGGCCAAATGTGACCAAACTTGGTAAAGGACCATAAGCTTATAGTAAATGCAAAATATCAAACCTCTGGCTGTTGTAGTTTCAGAGAAGAAGATTTTTTTTTTAAAAAAATCCTATATAAGTCTATGTAAAACTGTGACCCCCGGGGCGGCGACAAATTTGACCCCAGGGTCACCATTTGAACAAACTTAGTAGAGGACCATAGGCTGATGCTACATGTAATACATGAGAGCTCTGTGCCTATGTCTATATGAAAAACATGCAAAACCTCAATATACAAACTTTGGACCCCCGGGGCACGGCCATTTTTGACCCCGGGGACTTTATTTGAACAATCTTGATAGTCTAGGCGTTGGCGATCATTTTAAAAGAAAAACTGTTGAAATCTGTCCAGCGTTTCTGGAGAAGAAGTTTTTTTAAGGTTTCGACCATATATGGTAATGCCAGCCATCTTGGATGTAGCGCTGACCTAATTTTAACAAATCTAAAAAGCATTCATCTAAGGATCATCCATGTGAAGTTTGGTCAAAATTAGCCAAGCGATTTCTGAGGAGAAGTCGTTTGAAGAAAAGTTAACGGACGGACGGACGACGGCAACACACCATCCCATAAGCTCTGCTGGCCCTTGGCCAGTAGAGCTAAAAAACAAATAAATTAAAGAGAGACAAATTAAAAGATTTGATTTCCTTTTAGTTTTTGTGTCGCCTTTCTAAGAAAAATGTGATACATAGGAATCATTTTGTCGTTCGTCCGTCCGACCGTCCGTCCATCCATCAGTCCGTCACGAACAACTTAACATTGGCTATAACTTTTTTTCTTGATATTTCTTCATCAAACTTTCAAAAAATACTCATCACGACAACATCGACATGACCATATTAAAGTATAATGGTCAAGGTCACAGTTAAATACTCATTTTTTTCTTCATGAAAACTTAACGTTGGCTAGAACTTTCTCATTTCTTGATATTTCTTCATCAAACTTCCAATATATACCCATCATGACAACATCGACATGACCATAATTAAATATAAAGGTCAAGGTCACACTGAAGGTCATTATATGAGTTGAATACTAATTATTTTTTTCACGAAAACTTAACGTTGGCTATGACTTTCTCATTTCTTGATATTTCTTCATCAAACTTTCGATATATACTCATCATGACATCGACATGACCATACTAAAATATAAAGGTAAAGGTCACACTGAAGGTCATTATATGGGTTAAATACTCTTTTTTTTTTTCTACACGAAAACTTAGGCAAGTCTATCAAGGTCATTTATCTGGGTCCAAAAAAACTTGCTACACTGACACAGCACTGACAGGCGTCACACGTTCTGCAGAACACCCGTCTAGTTAATATCAGCAATCATAAAATAATTGACTGACAATTAGAAGGAAGAAGAGCTATTGATGACTTAATTGTTGTTTTTGTGTTTGTATGGTGTTTTACGTCATTTTCAACACGTAAGGTTATATAAGACGGTCGATTTTTTGTGGTTTAGGCAGATCACCCACTTTTTCTGGGTAGAACCATTCCTCTACACCTCCCACCATCCGTAAGAATTGACTCTTTCTCACAAGTCGAGCTCCCAGTGGGATTCCAATCCGCAGCGGAGAGAGGCGAAGGTTTACAACGCAACGACGACTTATTAATGGAGATAACTGGAATCAATGAAGCATAAAAAGTTGGCGAAGGTTAGTGACAGTGATATGTATTTGTTTGCAATGTTAAGCACTTATCTAGATGTACATGACGCCTAAACAGTGTACACTATTGGTGACTTAGAAGCTGAGGTAACTACAACTGATACTACTCCTTCTGAGACCACAAGTGTACAAGTGAAGTGTCATGAGTGTGGCTAGGAGTAATAGAGTGGACCAGGGTTTCATGATCGGTTCATAGTGACCTTGAACCTACTGACCCCTAGTCTCGGCCAGCTAGACCGTATCATGTATATGTTTTACTTGCAGATATCGGTCTAGGCAGATTAGGTCAACTAAAGCGCCCACTAGCGATTAGCACAATTTATTCGCGCCTTTTTTTCACGTTTGCGTGACATTTTGTAAATAAACGTACAACGTCAATTGTTGATGCATCAGTTAAACTTGTTAATGTTACTTGCTGCTTCTCTTAAGTTAAAAATGAGAAATTATTATTAAATTAACTTTAAAAATAAATTTTTTGAACGTCTCGTTAAATCTGTCAAAAATTCGCCAAAATCGTTTTCAAACATCCTATTTTCCCCAGGCCCTGGTTCTGGATCCATGTAGCATAGCGTAACGAAGAAATCAGAAGCGAGCCAGGTGACAGAGGCTAACTGACCCCAAAATATATAAGGGTCAACATAGAAAATCTACCTCTAAAGTTTCATGAGTGGCTATAAGTCTTGAAGAGTTATAGATCAGACACGATTGTCTACAAAGGGACAGACAGATATAGCACTCCACCGAGGCCCCTAAATTGTGTTGTGCGGGGTACAAAAAAATAATAAAATGTTTGAATCGCAATTGTTGGAATAGTATTGTATAGACAAGTATTTTTGTGCAAATCTAATGTAAGATATAGTCAATCAGGCATCTAGAACATCAATAAGTGTTCCAAATGACAGTTCAGATTGGCCATTTTATAATTATACCTTAGTATGAATAATTGTAAACAGGTGCATAGAACCATTTGATAACAAATATATTGTAGAATAAACTAGATCACTGAAGGAATACCCCCACTTAAATTCTAATCAAAGGGCCATAATTCTGTAATAAATTAGGCAATCAACAATGGGTGATGTAGAGGGACATAAGGTCATCAGTTGTTATGTGTATATGAAGTTTGATAACAATGCATTCAAAACTGTTTGAGTAAGGAAAAAAGTGTAACGAGACGTGACGCAATGGAACAAGAATGTGTTACGCAACGGGACGCGATGGACAGCATGATTCCTATTACAGTCCCCGCTTCAATTTGTGAAAGCGGGGGTATATTAAAACAAAATATTTGTTTCATATAGAGTGACAATTATAAAGACTTATGTCTTAGATACAATGCATCTATTATTTTTATGGAATAAAATTCATTGCCTTACCTCTTGGCTTCTGTATTTGAGGTCTGTCTGCAGATTTTTTCAAACCCTTCAGTCCTTGCTGAATTGCCGAAGCATCGGGCCGTCCAACCTCCGCTGTGGCGGTCTGATGCGCTTGTAAACTATTGGGCTTGGCATTTGCTTCTAACGCTGTTTTAGGCAATGATGGGAAAGAAGGGGGAAGAGGGGGAGGGGGTGGCATAGACATAGGAGGTGGAGGAGGAGGAGGAGGAGGAGGAGGAGGAGGAGGAGGAGGGGGAGGGGGAGGAATGGATATAGGGGAAGGAGGAGGAGCAGGTATTTGAGCAGTCATAGGTTGGGTAGTTTCATCTTTTGACGATTGTGCTTCTTCAGAAGTAGCACCACTAACAAATATTGTCACTGGAATATCAGCTTGTCCGTCAGTTTTATCTTTACCGCGATTGCGAGCTTTGGGGATAGGTTTTTTATCTTTTACTGTGAACGTAGCATTTTTATCTCTTTTCACTGTTTCAGCAGGTTTTCCTGGTGAGGATTTTGTTTTCGTGTTTGATTTTTCATTCACAGGTGACATATTTAGTTTCCTCGTTGTTTTTGTCATGGCGCCCTTTTGTTGGCTCAGTGGTTGATATCGAGGCGGTTTGATTGTTGCAGGGGTTGGGTATTTCTGTAATATATTACAACTGTGTAAGAAGATAATATTTTGTTCTACATTGAAAAGAAATGATCATCCTGTACAAATTAAAAACGTTTAGGAAAACAGGCATAGGTATAAAACATAGGCAGATACATGACTTTTAGGTGGATGGGGTGTTGGCGCGCATACATATATTGAGCAGAATAAATTTAGCATATGAAACCATGTCATTTCCATAGACGAGATACAAAGCCATGTATGTTTGGGGTCAATGATAAAGTGACATAGATATGACCAATAATAATGCTACAAAGTCATTTGTAAACAATGTCGGTGATAAAAATAAAGCAAATATGATGGAAACATACTTTTACGGGTTATCGCAAATCGTTCACATTTCAATGAAAAGGGAGGTAATTTTAAAATTATGAAATTTGGAATGTTTTGTTTAAGAATAACAATCGCACAAAGTTTTTTGCATGCCTAATATCTTCAAACAATTATATCAGTGTTCATATGTTTAATATTATGTCACTAAAAAGTGGTGATTAACTTTTTTTGTTCAGTATATATATATCTATATTTATCCGAGTGTTTTTTTATGCGTGCTCATTTCATGTTTGCCTTTTAAGAAATAACTGTTCAAGCCATGATGATCTGTCCCATGTCAAGGGATAGCCCGCTTGCACACTGGCTATTAAAACTTACAACTTTTTTTGTGCCAGTTTTGCACGCTGACTTACCACTTTGTGTGATTTTAACCTTTCAATTGTTCTCTTTCTCTCTTCGACAATAAATTCTTGTTTCTTCTCAAGTTCCTCCTTCTGTATATCCCTCCTCTACAAATAACAAAACATAACATGACCATACATTTCCTAATTATTCTTTAGGACACATTGGTCTGTAACTACCCTGTGTTACCTTGATCTTATTTCCAATTCATTAAATCAGAAATGACCGTCAGTAAATAATTGATTTCGTTAGTGAGTAGTGAGCAACATGGGCAGGGAGCAAGGTAAATAATGAGAAACACTGACAGAGAGAAAATTTAAGAATGAGAAAAGGGGGCAGTGAGCAAAGTGAAGTTTGAAACAGGGGTAATGAGCAAAGTGAAGTTTGAAACAGGGGTAATGAGCAAAGAGAACAGTGAGAAACATTGGCAGTGAGCAAAGATAATAGTGAGATTCATGGGATGTGAGCTAAGTCAATAGAGAGAAACATGAGAAGTGAGCAAAGTGAACAGTGAGAAACATGGACAGTGAGCATAGTGAATAATGAGAAACATGGACAGTGAGCAAAGTGAACAGAGAATCATGGGCAGTGAGCAAAGTGAACAAAGAGAAACATGGGCAGTGAGCAAAGATAATAGTGTGATGCACGGGATAGTGGGAAACATGAGCAGTGAGCAAAGTGAACAATGGGAAACATGGACAGTGAGTATAGTGAATAGTGAGAAACATGGGCAGTGAGCAAAGTGAACAGAGAATCATGGACAGTGAGCAAAATGAACAGTGATAAGCATGGGCAGTGAGCAAAGTGAAGTGAGAAACATGAGCAGTGAGGAAAGTGAACAGAGAGATTCATGGGTGATGAGCCAACTGAACAAATAGAAACATGGAAAGTGAGCAAAGAGAATAGCGAGATTCATGGGCAGTGAGACACGTGAGCAAATTGGACATTGAGATGCATGGACAGTGAGCCAAGTGAATAGTGAGAAACATGAACAGACAGCAAAGCAAACAGTGAGGAACATGGTCAGTGAGCATAGTGAATAGTGAGAAACATGGGCAGTGAGCAATGTGAATCATGGGAAATGAGCAAGGTGAACATTGACAAACATGGGTAGTGAGCAAAGTGAAGTGAGAAACATGAGCAGTGAGCAAACTGAACAGAGAGTTGTGGGCAGTGAGCAAAGTGAACAAAGAAAAACAGTGAGCAAAGTGAAACATGGGCAGTGAGCAAAGTGAACAGTGAGAATCACTGCCAGTGAACAAAGTGAACAGAGAGAAACATGGGCAGTGAACAAATAAATAGTGAGAAACATGGAGAGTGAGAAAAATGAACAGTGAGAAACATGGGCAGTGAGCGAAGTGAACTGTGACTGACATGGCCAGTAAGCCAAATGAACAATGGCAGTGAGCAAATTGAGCAGTGACATATGGCCAGTGAGCAGTGAGAATCATGGGCAGTTGGCAAACAAAAGGAATTGTGAGTACATGGGCATTGAGAAATGAAAATCATGGGCAGTGAGCAAAGTGAACAGTGAGAAACATGGGCAGTGAACATAGTGAACAGAGAAACATGGGCATTGAGCAAAGTGATAAGTATGAAACATGGGACACCCGGCAATCTTGAAGTGTTTGAAATGGGTGTCTCGATTTATATATCCAGTATCATTTTTACATTTACCCTGGTTACATTTAAATAAATCAAATTTTAAGCATTCACTATTTCGCCTTATTATACTACAGGGCTTCCGTTAACGGGCGTACGGCCGTAAATTACGTCCAAAAATCGTAGTTGTACGGCGAAGATTAACATCAAAGGCGTACAGTGTACTTCCAAAAACTTCAAAGTACGCCGCGATTGTTTACTACGGACGTCCATAATCTGTAAATTACCGATTATAGCCCCGCCCATCTAATCTAATTTCATTTGAGACTGCCGACGTAACAAGTTGTAAAGCAATTAAAACTCAGTGGAGCCTGTAATTGACAGGTAAAACCGGTTTTGTCCAGTTTTTATCAAGGGTCACACGCATGGCTGGTGAGAGGAGAGAGAGTTAATTAGATAATTGGCCAAGCCGCGCATTTTAGCAGTATAATACTATAAGTTTTAATATATTATTGGTGCAATAATATTAAAAATTAATAATATGCAACAACAAATGGCTTAATACAATTCTTATAATTAACATTAATGATGGAACAATTGCAATTTATGTAGAAAAACTAACGGGACGCCGCCAGTTTTTAAAAAATAAAGATTGCCATGTGTCCCTTTAAAAAATCAAGTTAAAAAAATCATTATTAAAAAAAGCAGGGTTCTCCACAGGCCATTTTAGCATAGCGGTGCTGCTGCGTTTGACTTTCAAAAACACACATGCCAAGGTGCCTAAAAGCTACCGCTACTCTTAACATCTAGACTCCTGATGGCAGTTAGGATACATTTATCTGTACAATATACAATATACAAATTCAAGCAAGTTGTTTTCTGATAATCTGACTACATATAAAAAAGAATAAACAAACTTACATGTATCATTTTCTTTTCTTTTTTTTAATGACAAGTCTATAGAATCCTGGTCTTGTATATCATTTGATCAATTTCGAAGATTATAACACTTCTTAAAGAGGCTCTACCTATATCTTTTTGTCCACCAATTGATATAAACTTTACTTAATTGTAAAGAGGACTATGAAAAAGGTAAACAGCAATAATTTCACCCCATGTAATATGCGTTTTGCAGGGGAAAAACAGGATAGAAAAGATCGGATTTTTGAAATTGTATTCGTAATTGTTTTAGACAAGCCGATTACGGAGATTTTCCGATCGTATTCGTTTACAATCGGAACTGCCTCGTCGGATTGGCGACGAGTTCCGATCGATTCTTTTAATATCGGTACTGCCCCGAGTAGTTTGTTTTCGTTCAACTGAATGGCATTGCGCATGTCCGATAAAATCGTAAAAACTCGTAGTTCTCCGGCAGGAATAAACGGCTGGGCAGCATTTTATTCAAGATATTGTTTTGATCATAATTAATAATTTACAGAACTGGAATACGAACCTTGTTGCTTCTTAGAATACTCATAAAATAGCTTTACATACATATACATGATATAAATGCAGTTATATTGAGTATTTAATATTTTACATTAAAAATCGAGTCGATGTAGGTAGTGCCTCTTTAAAACTAATTAAAAGAATGCATCACTGTTAATACAGGTAGGTATTAAATGATAAAAACATGGAAGGGGAGGCACCCCTCCTGTACCCTCCCCCTGCATATGTAAAATGCCCCTAAGCTTGAAAAAAATCCTCTGGAGAACCCTAAAAAATAAGTGTATCTTAAATGAATTTACTTTGTTCAACATGCATTTGTCATATTAAGACATCTTAGTTTCTGGGTTTGTTGGGTTTTTTAAGCAATCATTTAGGTTGTTGTTTTGTGCTAAAGTTTTTAGGTCACTTTAATATTTTTGTAAAAATGTGTAATGCAACCAATAACCATATGGAATCTTGTAAAATTGGGTAATGCAACCAATAACCACATGGAATCTTGTACAATTATGTAATGCAACCAATATCCATATGGAATCTTGTAAAATTGTGTAATGCAACCAATAACCATATGGAATCTTGTAAAATTGGGTAATGCAACCAATAACCACATGGAATCTTGTACAATTATGTAATGCAACCAATATCCATATGGAATCTTGTAAAATTGTGTAATGCAACCAATAACCATATGGAATCTTGTAAAATTGTGTAATGCAACCAATAAAAATAAAAAATCTTGTAAAATGGGTAATGCAACCAATAACCACATGGAATTTTACTTGTAAAATCAATATTATTTTGTAGATGTATGTGAAAGTCAAGATCATTTTTTGAACTGCTGTACTACCCCAATATTCAACTAGAAATATCACTGAATATGTGACAGAGCTTGACAACATTGTGCATGTCCTACATTGGTACAGGTGTCTGTAGGCATGCTCCCAGCCTCACCCCTACATCCCCATCAATATTTAAAAAAAAAACATGAATGTACCAACCATTCTTCAAACTATTCTTAGACCTGAGCTCAAGTCCTCAAATTCATTCACCAATATTCCCATGACCTTCAAAGATAACCAATGATCACATGAAGTTGCTATTTATTAGTAATAATAATATTTATACACAACAGCTTGTTATGAACGTTTATACTTTAAATTTATAGAAATATTTGCAATTGATATCTGCATACTTTGGCTTAAGTTTAAGAATATTCTCAAGAATGGTTGGTGAATTTCAAGGCCTGGAGTATTTTTCCTGAGCATTTTTGGGGAAAGAAATACAAGCTTGGGCATTGTCGCATAAAGGCAGCTACAACACTGACAGAAATGTATTTTCAGTAGTCCAGATAGGAGAGTGCTAGTTCTTTGAGAATCAGTTATGTTGGATCATGTAATAATATAAATGTGATCAAGCGGAGTAAGACATTTGGGTCAAAGTGAACTGGTAGTGCAGGCAAGAAATGGGACATAGGTATGTACATGTGGATGCTTGAACAGACAAGGTTTTCTATATAGAACCATTTCTCTTTAATGTCTATTGTAAAATATAAGATCATTTCACAGTGGACATTCTTAAAGGGATGTTCGGCAATCATCCTTTTTTTAAAAACTCACAGCGTCCCATTAGTTTTTCTACATAACTTGCATTTGTTTAATCCTTTATATTAATTATAAGAATAGTTAAAAGCTAATTGTTTTTGAATATAAATAACTGTTCATTATATCGCACCAATAATATACTTATGGTAGAACAAAAAGAAACCTCATAATTTTATCTAATTATGTACAAGCAGGTTTAAAGTTTTCGATGCTTGATAAACACTTCAAGATTGCCATGTGTCCCTTTAAAGATTATTAGACTAAAAATACAGAATGTGGTCAAAAGGCACGAGCCTTATCTGCCTTATCTGCATGAGCCTTACCTCCACATCAGGAATGAGGCTCTACATTATTTTCTTGACAATTGCTGCTATGACAACAGTTTGTTTTGCAAGTTTACACTGAACATCTCACTTTTAACAGCAAATAAAATCTTATTAATTCATATGAAACTCTTCTTTATTTATTGATTTGTTTTCTTTTCGTCGTTTTTTTAAATTCCCAAAATCTCACTCATTCAGGCAATCTAACATTGACATAGGTAAAACATGTTAAAATATCAAAATGTCAAAGTTTAAGACCATTGAATATACAACCAGAAACAAAAGCATACCATCTGTATTGAATGGTGCTGTTTAAATCTGTCAACCTGTTCATATTTGCTCTCCTCCTTGTCTTGTATGCGGGCCTGCAAACCTTGCTGTAACATAATAATAAGTCTAGAGTAACAACAAGGAATCGGATTTTATAATGTTTATTGGACTTATCAAATTGGACGTTATCTGTATTTTATCGTCAAAAAGACTCACGCCAATTTTGGCTAAAATCCACTCAGCGGAATTCATAATTATCAACAACTTGTATATTAACTTTATCTCAAAAGACGTCGCATACCAGTTAATATCACAATTCGACAGATGAAGCAATCACGGTTAAAATGTTCCAATTCGACACATAAACCAGTTATTATAATTAGTTTAACCCAAGACCACTCCCACACTCACCGCCCATAAGCACATCCAGGAACAACGCTCAAATCGACAGATGAAGCATTATGGGTAGGTGACTTGCTCAAGGTCACAAACAACCATGATCTGCAGCAAACACACATATTTTTTTTGTGACGTGACCAGGATGCTATCATTAGATACAGTGTCCCGTTTAGCAAGAATAAAAGATAGTTTGATAAATAAATAAATACTAGTTACATTACATGCTTTATTTCTATTAGAGAAAGATTACCAACTGGCTTTGATAATAATGGTGTTTATACATTCTTGAATGATTAAATTGAACACAGTTAGTTAACTTATATAATCAATGCTCAACATGCAGTTTCAGAAAGACATAGAGACATTGTATTGAAGGCAACAAATGCTGTAATTAGTAACAAAAAGCTGTTTCCCTGTAACAAACTATTGAACAATATGTTCAGGATTGCCTCCCTTTTAATTATTTAGCAAGATTGCCCAGGAATAAGTGAGTGGTCTGCCTCCCCCACTAACATTTTACTGTCACAAATAGTCTAAAACATACTGAAAAATGACGTTGAACGCCAAACAAGAAAAAAGTCAATTTGAATTTCAAGCCTTCTAAAAACATTACATGCATATTCCCATTACTAAGACAAGCTCCCTTTGTAAACAATTATCTACAGAAAATAGAGCAGTATCATATATTATTACATACAGTCGTTCCCGATTGAGCATGGAATTACATCGATTGCGTCAATGGATGTTTGACGCGTCAGACAAATAAAAAACTGATGACGCAGTCCAATAAAATGAAAGTACTCAGTGAATTGAAACTAGCTGACACCTTCCACTTGCCTACAAGTCTCACGTTACAAAAATCGACATCAAAACATAACACAATTAACACATAGTACAATTCACCTTTTCGCTATTATATAGATGCTGCGGGCTTCCCCAGCAGTGATGGAACTTACTACTTTCAAAATAGCATATTCAAGATATATCGCTTGAGCAATTCTACTGTAATACTGGCTGGTTTATATGCCTAAAGCATATCTCCGCCAGATTCAAATCGAGATTTATTTTTACACTCGTGTTTACATTCAGCCAGAGGAAGGGGGCGGAGTTGAGCACGCGATGACATTACTTCAGTATGAACGTAATTCCACGCTCAATCGGGAAGGCCTGTCCCTTACTATAAATAGTAACACATTTCAGTAGAAAAACAATGATTATCAGTCCTTTTTCGAAATCCATAATCGGCACACTGTGCCATTATGGATTATTGAAAATTGGCACAGTAGCAACAGACTGTCCGCACGCGATGACGTGGAGCGCAATTGCTGAAGAGCAGACATTGAAATCTTAACTGCAATGTTCACGCCCAGTAACAAATTTAAATGTTGAAACCTTGAAATATATCATTAAAGTGAAAAATATGTTTTTTAAAACCAGACAAGGAAGAAAACTAATTAAAGATTTTTTTTGATTTTTTTTTTGCCAAATAATTGTTTGCATCGTATGCTACTTACCATATATATCATTTTTTATGTTTAAATTGTACCGTTTTGTAAATTATCGATGTATTTTGTCATAAAAATGCACCTGTTGTTCTTATACTTCTCCATTTATAGTAAGGTATGTAATAAAAAGGCAAATATACGACCGCAGTGTGCTTTTGTCGATAATGGCACACCTACTGCATGACCCTCTGGCTAAAGCCTTCGGGCCATTAAGGCACTAGGTGTGCCATTATCGACAAAAGGCACACCATGGCCGTATATTAACATCTAATAACAACACTTCTTTGGTTTTAATAAAATAAATAAGAGATGATGAAAGTTTCTAAGATGAATACCCTTTTTGTTCTCAGCTTTGCACGTCTGGTTTGAATGGACTTGAGTTTTTCCCGTATAATTTTGAGGCGAGGATCAGTAATCATCATGGATGGCATTTCTTCCTCGTCACTTAGTTGCTCAACGTCCTCCACGGCATCATAGAATACCACACGCTCCTCCTCATCTGTGTAAACATAATAAACATTACCGGGTATACAGTTACAGTGTTTTTTAAGAGTAATATGGGGCCAAATTTTTTGGTCCCATTCCCCCCTTTTTTGAGAAAAAAATCCCCTAAAAAAAAAAACATTCAAATATCAAACATCTTCTTGATGTGAATTTAATATTAAATGAAAGACTAAGACTTAATACATATAAAAAATACTACCTTTCTTCTTTATTTTAACATTGTCAAAATTCCCCCATCTTCCAATTCATGTAAAATTCCCCCCCCCCCCCCCCCCCCCCCCCCATCTAAAGAACCCCGACCCCCTTCCCCCAAAAGTAAAAAAAAACACTTAGTTAAGACAGACGTAGCTAACTTAAAATTATTAGAAGGCAAAACTAGAAATGCTGGATATCCAACTAAAGCCACCACTGAAGAAAACTGAGTGCATATAATTTGACATGTGAAAAATCAATATACAAGATGACTTGCTTCTATGATAGAATTGAATTGAATTGGGGGTTTTAAGGCGCACCAACACATGAAAAGGTTATATGGCGCCTAAAAGGCATGAACATGCCAGGCTCATCTTCCATGTATATCAAGATAAAATATGGAAAATGGGCCTAGAACCTTCTCACCCTGAACTGCAGAGTTGCTACAAATTCTATCGTAGAAACTCCATTTACGCTGGAGCCACGTTATTGTTTTTCTGCCACTGCTCTTTTGATGCGAGCGAGATAGCACCTGAAACAATGCAGGGATCATGATGACCTTTAATGAACATGGACAAAAAATGATAAAATGAACATGAATTTGGGGGGATTCTACCCCTCTGCCTATCCCTCCAAAGGGATCTGCAGTGGCCCTATTCTTTGCCCCGTGACCAAACGGGGCCCCCGAGAACCACATGGAGTTAGAAAGTAATACATGAAAGCATTCTGAGAATATAAGGAAAAATATAGCTTTCACATTTTGCTTAACCCAGACTTAAACGCAAATGTTTGTGACAGTGACCTTGTGTTTACAGAAATATGACGGAATGTTTGTGTACGACATAAGTAATCAACAAATAAAACATGAATGTAATACATGAAAGCAATCTGAGAATATTAGCAAAAAATATAACTGAACATTTTACTGAAAGCAAACCTAAACGCAAAACTTTCAAGTGTGTGACCTTGACATTGTGGTCACAGTGGTCAGAAATGTGATGGAATGTTTTTGAATGACCTTAGTAATCAATAAATTAGATATGAAAGTAATTCGTGGAAATGTTTTGAGAAAATGAGCAAAAAAACGACGGACGGACAAACAGAAAGACTTATGGACAAAGCTAAAAGAGTATAGCCCCCACCCGTGAGAAAAAAGCTGCCGAAAGAATAAATTTAGTGTGTTGTCATGCCACTCTTGGATGACCTACCGATCTAGTTATGCTAGGTTTTTTGTTTACAAAACTGATCTTTGCTTAAAGGTTTTGGTTTCCAAACACTTAGAAATGTGGCTTATATATGCTTGCATGTTATATTGGATATATTAGCATCACAATTACAGTGGCTATTGGTAAGGTTGTCTGCCTTCTGCAACATGGCCTTGAATTTTAGCAACTATTAGACGTAAGCCCAATTATGCAAATTTCAATCACAACTATTTCTATAAGTTTGAATATAAACGTTTATTACAAGCTGCTATGTATACATATGATAAATACTAATAAATAGCAACTTTGTACAACAGTTTATCTTTGAAGGTCATGGGAATATTTGAGAACGATTCGTTTGTTTGTATGGTGTTTTACGTCATTTTCAACACATTTTCCTTAATTTCTTTTATCAATAACAGAGGGAGCTTTCCTGTTTTCACAAGGCTAATTTATGACCCACACTTCAACAACAGTTATGTATATCTATGTCATTGCTATTGAACAACATTTTATGAAATGTTATGAACAATTGTATAATCTTAAATGACATATTATAATTGGCCAGGTAGGATAATCCTCACCTGTTATAATCCAATTAATCCACTCCTAACATTTTTTGCTGGTATTCAGGCACCATTAAGCCTTTACTAAAATTATGTCCAGCAAGCAAATAAAATTGTGTAACACTATTGTGAAGTGAATTTAAATGTCTGATTCTCTTGGTGGTAACTGGAAATGAATTATCTTGATGTCTTTACAAAGAAAGCAAAACACAAATGGATTAAACGAAAGTTAGCTTCAATGAGATCTAACCAAATGTCCGAATAGTGATACAAGAACCCTTTATTGCTGTCAGATAATCAAATACATTGAAATCTTCAAATTTTATCTGTTTTTTCTTTAATGTTATTTAATTTCAGGCATGTTTTTGTAGCCCTTACCATAATTTAAAGGGGTTCACAGCAATCTTAATTCCTTTAAAACTTGCGTTTTCCAGTTTTACTACATTACTATCATATTTTCAAATCGTTGTTAATAACTTTTTAAATCTAGTTAAAACTAGAAGGGTGTTTCACGGAACACTTGTGTTGCCTGCCGTGTGATTATATCAGCAAGTACAATCTAACTATAAAGTTTGAGGACAGGAAGTGCAATCTTTCATGGATTATGGAGCTTTTTTTAAAACTGTTAAAGTTCATGGAAAGTGGCATTAATCTGCATTGAATAAATGATAAGGAAAAACTGTATAAACTAAAGTTTCATGACTACAGCCCAGAATTATTGGTCATGGGTAACAATATTCTGTGTGGTAAGATGAATATGTGTGTGAAGTTTCATGAACATAGGTCAAATACTTCTTAAGTTATGGCCAGTTATGAGCTTGGTTAGCTTGCAGGTTAAAGTTTTATGAAAAGGGCATAACTCTGCTAAAATCAAAGTCTAAGTTATTGGACATGTGTAACAACATTCCTTGGGTTAAGATGAAGATGTGTGTGAAGTTTCACGAAGATAGGTCAAATGCTTTTCAAGTTATGGCCAAGGTTAGGTTGCAGGTTAAAGTGTGACGGCAACGACGGATGAAGTGATCCCTAAGTGTCTGCCATACTACGCAGGCCACACAAAAACAAACAGTTTTAGCATATGACTAATTGTTGATAATTGAACCAATAATATATTTAAACCTATGGTAGAGCGACTAATGATGAAAAATTGAAATATTTAAATTTCTTTTAACAAAATTGATATGCAGACAGTTTTAAAATCAAAACGATACTGGATGAGTCATTTAATGTGTTATAATCTCGATACATTATCCAAGACTGCTGAGTGTAGCTTTATTTTACAATACCTTCCTAAAGGCCTTACCTTCAGCGATTTAGTTCACCCTTTTGGTAATATTTGAGTTTGTTTCGTCTTAAATTGTGAATTTTTCACTATCAAAAAGGGCAATATTGTATGCTTAAATAATTTCTAAACACATTACCATGTATCTGTTCTCTTGTGTGGTTCCGGGGGCCCCGTTTCCTTCCGGGGCAAAGAAAAGGGCCACTGCAGATCCCGTTGGAGGGGTATGCAGAGGGGTAGAACCCAAACCCCCAAATTCTTGTTCACTTTATCATTTTTTGTTCATGCTCATTAAAGGTCTTCATCATGACCCCTGCATTGTTTCAGGTGCCATCTCCCTCAAATCACTAGAGCAGTGGCAGAAAAACTATAAACGTGGCTCCAGCATAAATGGAGTGTCTACAATAGGTTCTAGACCCATTCTCCATATTTTATCTCGATGTACATGGAGGATGAGCCTGGCATGTTCATTCCTGTTAGGCGCCATATAACCTTTCATGTGTTGGTGCGCATTAAAACCCCAATTCAATTCAATTCTTGTAGTATGTCATTACCCCACTCATATATATTATATTTCCCTCTTCTTCTGTTTAAAGGGACACACGGCAATCTTGATTTTTTAAAAACTCGCTGCATCCCATTAGTTTTTCTCGTAACTCGCATTTGTTCAATCATTAATATTAATTGTTAGAATAGTTCAAAGTAAATTGTTTTTATATATTATTGACTTTTGATAATACTGCATCAATAACATATCTAAAAAATATGTAGAATAATGAAGGAAATAGAATTCTCATTTTTTTATTTAAATATATGCAAGCAGTTTCAAAGTCAAATTGATACCGGATTTATAAATCGCTGTACTAATTGTAATGCATGAAAAGTCCAGGCTCTATCGTACCCATCTCGGTGCGCCCTAAGGTGCATTGAGTTTGTTGACGGAGGGACTATAAACCTTAGAACTACACACACACACTTGTAATGCATGAAATAAAACTTAAGATTGCCATGTGTCCCTTTAAAGTATTTAAAAAAAAAGTGCTTTTTTTTGTTTTGGATTGGAAATTGTTTCACTCCAATTGTGAACTAGAAGGGTGTTACATGGTAGGCTTGTGTTGCCTGCTGTGAACTTATCTGGTTAAAGTTTTATGAAAAGGGGCATAACTCTGCCAAAATGAAAGTCAGAGTTATTGGACATGTGTAACAACAGTCCTTGGGTTTAGATGAAGATGTGTGTGAAGTTTCATGAACACATGTCAAATACTTTTCAAAAGGTCAGATTGCAGTTTAAAGTGTGACGGATGACAGACGGACAATGGACAAATTGATCCCTAAGTGTCTGCCATGCTATGCGGGTGACACAATAAACATACTTATCGCCATTGGGAATGGTACTGTTTTTCGGAACCACTTTTTAAAGGAAGAAAACACTGACCTTCAATAACTCGAGTGATTGCCTCCCTTTGTGTTTTGGCAAGTTTCTCCTCCTCAGCCAAGGTGTCAAGGTGAAGGTCAAAAATCTTGAGTTGCCATTCAAACACTTGGTTCTCCAGTCTCGTCAACTCCTTCTTCACACCTGGTTTATCGTCTATGCTCGCGATCTGATAATGGAATTGGGTCACCTTCTAATTAACTGACAGATTATGGACGAAATCGCCAAAAATGTTGAAAGATTCCTATTAAGGTTTGTTTTACAATACATACTGGAGTCCAGTAACTGGACATATTTAAAGGGAAACAATCTTGTTTGCACTAAGATGCTTTATAAATATTATCCCAGGAACATATTCTAACCCTGTGCTTCATTGTACACATACGGAAGTCAAGGTCAAGGTCATTGGGCCTACCATAGTCAATATACGTATCAATTTCCATAGACCTATTGTAAAAATATAGCTTCGAACATATTGTCTTTAACCAAAAACTTTAACCAAGACATACAAACCAAGTTATTTTTTCTTTAAAAAAAAGTTCAAGGTCAACGATGGGGTGGGGCTTAGTCCGAGGTTAAGGGCTTGTCTCCAGGCAATGCTAATACCAAGGTTCATAGCAATATCTTTGACCCTATTGGAAATATAAACAAAAAATATTAAACAAAAATCTTTAACCAAGTATTGACAGCGCCGTTGCTGCCTGCGTCGCCTGTCGAAAAACTGATCACTAATAATCCTTCAAAATGGTGAGACAAAATAGCCCTGCCATAATAACTATATCAAAGTAGAGTTATTAGATAGTTTACCATCTCTTTAACTTTATCCCTCTCTTGCACAAATTTCTTTCTCTTGTTGTGCAGAAATTGTAAATTTTCAAGTATCAAGTCTTCCTTAACTCTGAAAGTAAAATAGAAATATTTATTTCATGATATGCAATGAAATACTGCATTTTATCAGTGAAATAAAAGTGTTATTCCACACTGTGGAATATAGAGATTTATTTCACAGTAGCTGCCAGGACTACTTTTGTTGTTCTACCATAGTTTCCCTAAACAAAAAATTGTAAAATCATAAAATAAAAAGAAAATTTGTTGTTTTGTCGTGAATAACATATTTTATTTCATCTCAAAGTGAGAAAACTTTAATATTTTCACTCATGCTTCGCATTCGTGAAAATATCAAGTTTTCTCACTTCTCGATGAAATAAAATATGTTATTCTCTCCAAAACAACAAATATCCTCTATATATAGCTTATTTGTCAAATGGATGTTACCCAGTATAACATTAACAAACAGGCTATGGGTGGATGGTATTAAAGGTGATGTGGAAAAGAAATATGTGTCAATCCAAATACTTATGCACTAAGGCCAAAAAAAAAAATAGATGTGTTTCCTATTGCACGCTCTGAAAAAATAGGGTCGGTAGGTAGGCATTTTCTTTTTTTTTTTTTTTTTTTTTTTTTTTTTGGAGCAAAATATTGTGAGATTCTACATGTATTTATCACATAAACCCCATACAAGTTGATGATACAGCTGAAAGTTTCTCTGTGATGTAAGTTTACCTCGATATATGGTGATAAATCATTGTTCAGAACAAATAACAAAAAAAAAATTATTTTTTTTTTTAATTTTTAAAAAAAAAATTCATAAAAAGTTTTAGGGTCGGCCCCTTAAAAATAGGGTCGGTCGGGCCACCGAAACACAGGTATTTTTTTTTTTTGCCTAAACAAAATTAATTATTGTTTTATGAAATAAGTTGGTCTAGAAAACTTGACGACTCGGCTATTTTTGAAGCATAAATCATTAATATACATTTATATGATGTTTTAAGGCTATAATAAATAATTTTTTGTGATCTAACTACACTTCTATTTTATAACATGTACAACTGCTACCAATATGAATCCCATATGACTTAATGTAAAACTACACCTAGTCATCGTGATTTCCAGTCCAAACATTTTCATAAATATTAATTCAACCAAACTTAATACAGCTTGTTAAATGCGTCCTTATTTAGGATGGTTGTCTCTCTCAGACATTGAAATAGTCCTGTTATAGTGCATTTATGCATGCCAATATGGAAAGACACCACACACTGTAAATTCCGTCACCAGATATTTGACGACATCTTCATGCTCCTCGTGCGATAAAATTAAGACAGAAAGTGGCATGTGTTACCGCGTACATATTCCATGACCCGTGCATCACCTGCATCTGTTAAATTTTGTATTTCCTGTTTTACTTAAGAATAATTTTCAAAATGAAATATGGTGGAGGTATTGATTAACAAAAAATTATTTGAACAAATAACACTTCATATATACTGACCCTAAAAAAACTGTGTTTCTTTCCGTAAGTAAGCAGATTCTGTCAGTAAGTAAGCAGATACTGAGCATAAACAAATAACTGTCTGACTTTTATTCAATGAAATGTATACATGAAAATATTAGCATAGACCCAGATAAGGCTGTAGTAATACATTCGTGAGTTTGAAAAAAAAAAGTTTTATTATTATTTGTGTAAATAATGTGGGACCCACATTATGACCCACATTATTTACATTCTGCTGATCACAAGACATCCATTAGATATTTAGCTTTTATATATTGTATCTCTTACGTAATACATCTGGTCCGGTTAGCTCAGTCGGTAGCGACGCTCGACTATTATTACTCATGAGTGTAATTTTAGCGTGGCTACGAGTTCAATTCCAAGAAGCGGTGCGTCTTTTTTTGGAAGGCTATTGAATTCCGTCAATCAATCTTGGTTTTATTTAATAAATATTCAATAATGGGTGGTGTGTTATGTTTTTCAACGTAATTATTTTCGTGTTTTATAGGCTTAAGGTTACGGACGGTGGACCTTTAAGTACATATACACCTCGTCATCAGTAGGTTTAGAGACCTTGTACATATGTTGTAAAATGTGGCTGTTGTTGGCAGGATAGCTACTTTAAATGAACACATGGCAATGTTGATTATTTCCAAACTCTCAGCATCCAGTTAGCTTTTCTACATATCTTGCATATCGTTACTGATTACATTTTTATAGTTCAACACTAATGTTTGATTATATTGTACCAATTTTATATATAAACCTGCAGTAGAATAACAAAAAAAATCCAAAATCCGTTACCTTTATAATAATATGCACGGAGGTTTGAAGACAAAATGACAATGGATAAACTAGAAATGGTATATATCCGACTAAAGGCTGTTATTTATGGGCTGTTTTACCTTATACTTTGTAAAAGGCCTGAAAACTGACAGCTAGGAAAAGCCAACTGTGCAGAACATTTTCCTAACCAGAAAGCAGTAGTCTCTCAGAATTTGAGAAAAGTTCTGACTGAGAATTCAGTAATTATAATAAATAATGGATGAAAATATAAATAAAGCATAGTATTGTCGTATTTACTTAATTGATGAAATTTTACATCTTTCCCAAAATGAGAAATAAGCGAGGTTCCCCACCACAACCAAAATGGGCATGCCTGAGCCTCTCCCAATTGTGTGGGAAAAAGTCATGTATGCCACAAAAGCATACAGGACATCTCGAGATTACATACAAGCAGCGACACCTTATAGAACTTTAATAAGACGCGAGATCACGGGTATTCATAAGTACCTATAATATCTTTCTTGAGCAACTATCTGGAAAGACGTGCGGCCAAACTTTGTCCTGTCTTCTTCTAGCCTTTTAAGTGTACCTGCAAAACATAACAACATGACTGAACTCAGCAAAAAATAATAATAAAATATCTTTTAGCCTATTAAATTAACTTTTTCAACAAGTTTTAATCAAACATAAAAGGGTTTATATGACAATGTTTTGATAGAAATTTATCATGAAAAGATTTAATGTTACTGCTGTTTTATTATCAAACGAAATTAGTTTTGATATCAAAAAATTAACGGACGACGGACAACAGACATTGGCATAATTGCCAGTTACTGTAGCGTTTAGAAACTACAAAATATAAAAAAAATGATTTACCTTACTGAATAGTGGGGTTTGGAGAAATCAGACACTTCTGTAGACATTTGGTTTCGTTTTGAAATTTATGTATAAAAATAAATATGTTTTTCCCAATTGGAGTGACAAATTTCCCAATCCAATTGTTGTTGTTTCTAATATTTTAAATGTTAGAGTGAAACTTTACAGAAGAAAGAAAAATATACCCTTTTAGGTGAAGGTTGAAGTACTACAAGAAAATGTATACATGGTAATGTGTTTGCAAAGTATTTAAGCGTACAATATTGCTTTTGTTTGATGGTGAAAATTTTCCAATTTAAGGCACCACACCAATTGAATAGGTACCGGTACCATTCCGACAACAGGATGAACAAAATCGCTTGACATCAACATTGCCATAAATCTGACTAAACACACGACAGTACTGGTGTTGGAATTAATTTTTTTATATTTTTTTTAGGTTTCCAACACAGATACTACTATAGATCTGTGACTAGACATGCATGATCTGGTTTTCCTATTAAACCCTGAAACAATATTGGTAAAACTATATGAAGACTATAGAGTGTCCTGTTCAAACAAAGACAAATCAACAGCTCCTACAGCTTCATGACAAGACCGATTCCAAAATATTGTCTGGTCTTTCCGTTTATGTTCCACTGAATTTATATTGTTACCAACCTTGAAGTATAGACTTCGTCCGTGAATAATACTTCAAATACGTATCCTGTATCATATCTAGGGCCTGCTCGTATTGTGACTGCCATTCGGACAACTGCGTACAATATTCCCGCTTCACTCTCTCCCCGTTGTCCGGGTTCTGAATTTCATGTTTCGCCTCGCGCACCTTCAAGCACGCCACTTCACGCAAGTCGAGGAACGGCTGAATCTGATAGTTATACAGCTCCGAGAGCGCAATGTTTAGTTTGAACACAGCTTTATCTTCGTAACTGTAGACGTCAGACATTTCGGACATATTGCTAGCATTTTCTCTCTGAAATAGCACATTTTTAAGTTCTTCTTCCGCTATATTTATGGCCTGGTCGTAACCTTGCCGCCTCAACTCGCTGATATTTTCAAAGTATTCATCCTGACAATGTTCTTCAAACAAAGTTGACATCAGTAACTGTTCTTTACATATCTCTAATGCTGTTGGAAAATAGACAGTTTCCAATTGTTCGCAAATGTCGTCTATGTTTTCTGGGGTTTCCTGATAGCTAACAAAAGCCCAGAGCCCCCGGAGCTCCTCGGGGAAATCTGGAAGATAGGGGCCCAGGGAAGGGTGCACTAGAGATAGCAGATCATGAATCCCGCGTAACTCTTGGAAACTGAAGAGACCAGAACGACCGTGATGCTCCTTGGTGTCGCTCACTACACGATTCCTCAATCTGAAAAAATGGCAGCAACAGTTTACAGCATAAATCTACCGAAGTTGATTTCATTTAATCCTTACAAATTTAGCAATGAAAAAACATATTAGAACAATTAAGTCTGCCATATAATTATTCAACATGAATAGTTTACACCATGTCAGTTTCATCAGTTTCATAAAAGGAAGATGCTGATGAAGTTCAGTCCATATTCTCCGCAAAATAAAAAGTTTGTTTGAATGGTGCTTTAAATCAATTTTAGCACATGTTAGGCCATATGTGACAGTCATTTTTTTTTGTGGGTAGAACCAGTGCTGTATACCTCCCGCCATCCATAAAAATTGACACTATCTCACATGACAAATCGAGCTGAGATATTCAATATTACAAGTCGACAGCAGCACAATTTACAAGATTTGTATAAAAAACACGGGTGACCGTTATTTCGGATAAAGTAGGTCAAGCGAAGTAAAAATGTGCACATCATGTAAGGTCTATAAATGCAGCAGTCATAAAAATGGTCCATATCCTTTGCAAACAGATGAGCTAAACGTTTAAAAAAATACATGTTAGTCCTAAGTTGAGCTAAGTCGATTTATCGACCGAAAGTGGTACAACAATAATAGTGGTAAATGTTCATTGGGCTGCAAGACATACTATGAAGCAAAACTTACCGATGTATGACAGTACTTACCGACACATGACAGTGGTTACTGACACATTAGTGACATTACATTACTTACCGACAAGTGACAGCGATTTTTCTCAGAACGTCATTCCAGGAAACAAGGAAGAGTAACCTAGGAGGGATAACGTTGCTCGTGAATGGGTTCTCCTTGATGGCCACCCATCCCTCCAGACTGTCTGGCTGGTCATACGACCCACCCACTAACTGCCCTTCGAACATCGCGGCAACAACTTCAGTCTGAAAAACAAAAATAATAGGAATGTCAAAGGGACTGGATGCGATTGGGAAGTGTTATGGTTTTCAAAATCCAAATACAAACATCATAATGTGCTAATGACCTAGAATTTTAACCACATGACCAAAAGGGTATACCTGTAACTCTTATTACAGTGGTCGAAATTAGCACTAGCCCGAAGGTGAAAAACTAGTAAATATATTAATTCGGGCTAGTTAAAATCTAGAAATTTTATATAGTCGGGCTTATGAAAATTGCAACAGTCCAAATGATTATATAATAATTCGGGCTAGTGAACTAATTTCTTTGACAGTTATTGTATCATAAGTACAAAGATTCATGAAAATAATAAACTTGTACAAAGATCCATGAAAATAATAAACTTGTACAAAGATCCATGAAAATAGGTCATGTAAAACTTGTCATGTCTGGTTCCCTGAGCCACAACGCTAGCTTCATTGGGGGCCATTAGAGACGGGCAGGGCTATTGTAAAAATCTGACTAGGAGTTGTGGTGCCTATTCTACCTGCTTTCTAAAGGAACCAAATCATATGTACAGACTACAAAACCGTAATAGCTCAGGGCCGTTGATCTGCCGATTTTGCGTCCGGTAACCGGACGCATTCCCCCCTCCAAAACGTATGTTTTTTCACCCATTTCAAACTCAAAATTCCCCCCTGAAAAAAAAAGAAAATAGAAAAAAAAAAACTTCTGAATATATCGAGTACGAACTGTAATACAAATAAAACATGTAGATTATTTAAAACAATGAAAAATCAAAATTATGGCCACAAAATAATTACCCTTCCTGTAAAAGCACGCTAAAATTCCCCCGCCCAAGGGTATGGGTCGCAGTCCCCCAAAACAGATCGACAGCCCTGTAGCTATTTATAACATTTAATCTCAGATAAAATTAAAATCCTTACTAAGGCTACTTATATTATAAAACTGAAGTTTCTTCATCTTTCATCACTCATCATTTTTTGCGCACAATATGACCTATTTATGTGTCGACCTTTCATTCATTGCTTAGAACAGTCCATGAATATACGAACTAATCCGAGCCTTCTCTGACCCTAAAAGCCTTTTTTTAATTAATTTTTTTTTTGCGGCTTTACTCGTTAGAGGCCAGTTTCCGTCCAAGCCCAGTTTCCGTCATTCTCATTTAAAAAACGTTTTTACACTGCAAATTACTTACGCGATGTCCTTTATTGTCAGACGTTTATAACTGAAGATTGGAAACAGGAAAAACAACCAAATAGTAAATAAGCGGTACGAAAACGAAAGGGATTTCTCCGAAAAATGTGTTTTCTTCCTTATATGGCGTTGGGGATGCGTGCACATACTGCCGCATAATAAACTATTAAAAAAATAACACTGTAATGACGTCATATTTTTATCACTCTTCAGTGGACGCAGTTAAAATATACAGTGATTATATAGTTTAACCAATGAGAAGCAACTAGTACAACCTGTATCTGTTTGATTTACACAGAGTTACTGTAAATTGTCGTTGTTGAACATTTTACATTGACATTACCAGGCGCATTGTTATAACGATCGATGTGACTGATAGAGCAATGCAAACATACCATTATTACAATGAAATTGTTGAATAGACTTGCAAACAAGTTTCTAATTCATAAAAGTTTACTGTATTTTGACCTGGTTGAATCTATCACTCGATAAAATACATGACGGAAACTGGGCTTGTAAACAAAATGATTTCTCAGTTTTAGTCTATTTATAAAAAGGTCACATGCCACTTCGATAATTTATATAAAACAAAATTCTTTGGTATCAAATTTCCAGGAAGAGGGAACCTAATAGAAAATAGAGTAAAAATTGTCAGGATACATAACGTTAGATTTGTCTGAAAAATTAGTTTATGTTTACATAAGTGACGGAAAGTGGCCCCCGACGAGTATAGCTTTATTAAGGTTAATAAAACAAATATTTCGATTCAGATAGGTAAATAAATATATTGATAATCGGTTTATATGCTTGAAATGTTAATACAATGAATACTTACATAGAGATATTAATTTAAATCCAAGAGGGTAGTTCCTCTCCCGCGAGGGAGAGGAGATCCCTGTGTTTTTACTAAAGGAGTTCCTCTGACCGTACACAGCCAGATAAAATATCAAAAATCGTAAAAAGGGCTGGTAAGGTCAGAGAAGGCTCGGATTATATACGAACATGTAATTTGTCAACTTAAAGAGCGAATCATGCCGAATGTTCGTACCCCGATAAGCAACCTCAATGTAAATGCTGTAAATTATGAAACAGTGACCAGTAAAATCAACACGTATTAAGTAATTATGTAAAGTGAGTTATAAGAAATGAGCTTTACCATATAGAAGTTAGGTCGATACCAAAAGTGTGTGTAAGTCTTCGTGTAAACATATGCATCATCGTCAAAGTCGTCTTTGTGTTTTTGTTTTGATTATGTCAGCTGACTGTTTACTCAGAAAGGACAGTGCTTTATGCGACAGTATATCACATTTTCATGGTTTTGCGATCCAATATGCCGTACATCAATGTTATTGGATTTGTAACAGTGTTCATTATATGGTGAAAGCTCACACAGATTATAATGGATGTTTTTGAATAGATTGGTGCCTGAATGAGATGTCCAAAATAGTGGAAAAACCTTTAGTAAATTACTTTGCTTTATAGAGCACAGACATATTAATAAACAGATAGGAAACTTCCTATCTTAACAAATGAAGTAACCAAAATATCAGGTGGCACCTTAGCTTTTCCTTCTATCTTCTCTCTCAATTATTCACTGATTTTGATGATAATACATTCAAAAAATATATATAGTGAATAGCAAAATGGGATTATAATAATTTATGTTTATTTCCAAAATAAGAAATTGTATAAAAAAATGTTTAAATTTAAAAATGTGATCAATTTTCGCTTTTCTCTTAAAAATGAAGGTTTTGACATAGTAAAAGTTTCTGTCAAACTCCTTTTTTTATCTAAATGTAAGAGAAAGCAAAATACTATCATTGGAAAGAAAATCAAATTTGTGCTGTGATTTGGCATGAATATAACTTGTATCTATAAAACTCTTCATGATTTCTGTGTTTAAAGTTGGGAAATATTTTGTGAAAATTTTGCACTGTGCCACGTGAAATTTGGATAATTTTGGTAGTGTCCAATCTATTTGTTATTAGGTCTGTGTATAGAGGGACTGTATATATTTATGTTAATAAAGCCTGAAATTGTTTATATATTTATATTATTTACAAGTGTTGGAAATGTGATAATATGGATCATATAATCCAACCAGAAACTTGTAGGTTACACGAAACACCCAAATCTACCTATTTCCCCCAAATCCACCCAAATCTACCCCTAAACCTCCCAAATCCATACAAAATCTACCTTATATGGTATTACAACGATGTAGTGGTAACAACTATCACCCAAAAAAAATCATTCCAGAAAAATGAAGATACGGTTATTAATTTATTTGTTAATAATGCATATTGTTATCACGATGTATACAAATAACGTAAAAAGTGTTAATTCGGTAATAAATTTAACAACTATAATTTGATTTGTGATATTTGGTACAATAACATCATTGTACCACCATATAATGTAGATTTTATGTAGATTTAGGAGGTTTATGGGTAGATTTGGGTGGATTTGGGGAAAATAGGTAGATATGGGTGTTTCTTGACACCCACTTTAAGATTTACAGAATATAGAATAATTTTGAGTCCGAAAACGATACCTATTCCAAAGGAAGGTCATCTCCCAGGAGGCAACTAATACAGCTTATTTACGTACCATCAGATAGCGGAACTGAGTGTCGAGTTGACCTAATTTGAAGTGAACGACCTTGACCTCAACATTAGCAATGTCACATTTGGTCAAAACTGGGGTTTCTCGGAAGTCGTTTAAACCAAAGTTAACGACGACGGGGTTATCGGAAGATATACAAGAGATAAAATCCAATGACCTAGACATACATTTATCAACATTATGCAATTTCTAAACATAAGAGTTAAAACCGGTTTTTCGGTTACCTCCCGCAATTTGAAATTGAAATAATTGTATATGAAGCATACAACTGCAGTCATGTTACTTAGTTTGTTATAATGTTAAATTTAATACCATGTTCACTATTTAAAAGTATGTATGCAGGGACGTAGTGTGGCATACTCCTTTACTCTCGAGAATAACTTGGACAAAAAATCCAAAAAGGTTGGAAAATGCTATAAAAATCAGAGTGGGGAGGGGGTTAAAGCATAAACTCTCATTATTCCTGACAAATATCGCTTGTAAGAGCACCATTTAGGTCCAAAGATGAACACCAATCAGGGGACGCCACTCGAACCACCCTTCTGGGAAGGGAACACCTCAATGCATTTAGACATTAAACAAAACACTATCTTTATCGCATAGTTCAACAAATCGAGCCTTTTCCGTACAGAAGTACAGAACTATCCTCTGCAAAACGAATATTAAAAACAAAGATTTTTTAGCGAAAAGAAACGAATCGATGAAGTGACAAAACACTGTTCAGAACCAGTGGCGTAGCTGTTTATAGGCACTTTAGGCACGTGCCTATACACATTGTCCCCAGAAATCAAAAAAGTAAAAGTGCCAAAAGTGCAATAAAAACAGAGGGCGGTAGGGGGTGGATGGGTATGGTCAGTTCATATCAAAGCAACATATAGAGAATATTGTCTTGGACAAATTGTAGATTTTATGTGTTTTTACCAAAAATGCACGGTTTAACTCCCTTGTGTAATGAACTTTTAAAAAAAAAAAAATTGTTTGGACTATTGGTGGTGGTCGATCTACTTATTCTATATACATCATTTATTATTTCCTGTTTTGCTGTCTATATATAATAAGGGAAAGAAAAATGAGTACTTTTTATGTTTGCACAGTAGGCCCTATATATTCAACCTATATTGTCAGATTGCGTTCTTCCTAACTTGTTATTTGATACTGTAGATTTTAGTCTTGTTTTAGATTTCCTAAAAGAGATCATTTGTTGATTTACATACATAGTTTATATAACACCTTATCATCCCTTATTTTTTAATAGTTTTATCTTTATATATTTACACTAATTTTTAAATAACACTTCATTTTTCATCAATTTTTGCGCACAATATGACCTATTTATGTGTCGACGTGCCGTAAAACACCATTCATTCATTCATTCCTAACTTGTCATAGGGGAAATAGGATAAATGCATGATATCTGAAAAACTATATTATTATATATTTCTTCAGATATCATGCATTTATCCTATGTTCCCCTATAAAAACAAAGCTTGCAACTGATTCACATAAACATATAGAAGAAACAATTGTCAACCCAAAACCGGGGAAGGAGGAAGTACAGAATTCCAATATGTTAGATTCTTATTCATTACATACGTTTATATAATATACCTTTCCCTTAGCCTCGCCCGTCGGATGGGGACATGAACCAGGCGGTCCCGTGTATCGGTATATATCCTCCGAGCACGTTAAAGAACATAGGAATCTATTCGATAATAATTAAGAGTAGGGCACGGTTCCTGGATTCCTATGTATCCTTCCCCTCTCTCCGAGATGGCTCTAAATAACCTATACTGCGTTGATGAGCTGTTAAACAACATTCAGTTCAATTCAAGTATATATCATACTATGTCCATTAATGCTACTGGTCTTCTCTTAAACAATGAGAACGGAAACAAACCTGGAAACATTGATAAAAGTGCAGCATGTTATGATATAATCTGACAGATATATATTCGAAATATTAAGGTCGTTCTTCCTAACTTGTCATAGGGACAAATGGATGAATGCAGGACATTTGATTACAAATTGAACGAAATGCTTGCAACTGATTCACCTGAATATACAGAAGATGTCAACCGAGAATCCCGCAAAAAAAAAATTAGAAGCATGCCAATATATTCAGGGCAAATCGTATCTATACACACCAGCATGATTTCATTGCTGTAGACACGAATGTTATCGTGTTTGTGGCGCTCAGTTGACTGGCCTCACTTAAAAATTATTAGGCTTTCATTATTTGAAGCTTTATTCGAAAATCAAAAGCGTTCACATGTTTAGAAAGAACTTTAAAAACATACAGTCACCATACTCATTGTATGAAATGCATAGAGCTTTTGGACGTGATAACGTTCATCGACCATTTTCGTCACTATGTGCTGTGTAAAGATCTTCTTTTGAGAAAAGATGTAAAAGAGCAAATCATCTTGCTTAGAAGAAGCAACATGCAGGTTACCGTACGGATAATGTTGGGATTGATGTAATCGGTTCTTTGCATATTTATAAACAAAACAAATATTGTTTTTTGTTTGTTTGTCTGTATGATGTTTTACGTCATTTTCAACTAATGTTAGTTTTTTTTGTGGTTGAGGCAGAAGACATACTTTTCCTGGGTAGAACCAGTACTGTACACGTCCCGCCGTCCGTACAAATCGACACTCCTCACTTACAAGTCGAGATCCCCGTCATT
This sequence comes from Cyrtodaria siliqua, assembly GCA_037043455.1. Classification (NCBI taxonomy): domain Eukaryota; kingdom Metazoa; phylum Mollusca; class Bivalvia; order Adapedonta; family Hiatellidae; genus Cyrtodaria; species Cyrtodaria siliqua. Next base: position 44,601 of record JAWPHD010014081.1, read on the forward strand.
GGGGATTATTGTATCCGTTGGATGGAGACCTATTGTTTGCCTAACCAGCAAGCTGTGTCAATTGCGCAACTATTTGTGATGGATAGGTTACACCATTTGCGCTTCATGCAAATCAAGGAAGAAACTTTGAGATTGATTTTGTAAAGAGATGATGAAACATTTGGAGAGCAAGAAGAACCGAACCACTGCATAACAACCCGTATCCTATTGTCTGTAGAACGTTTTAACGGTACGCTTGGACGTATGATCCAGAAGGCAGTCAGTAGCTAACCGACTCGACATGGATATATATACTACTCAAAATTTGCTAAGGATCACTTTTTTGTTGTCTACATTTCTTGCTGAAATAAATAGCATTATTTTATTTTACATGAAATTATTTAGGGCGGTGTATGGTCATGTGATCTCATGACTTGATTCAAATTGTGGAATTGTTGAAGTATCAATGAAATTAATATCGTTATTGTGAATTAATTTCTAATAAAATTATATGGAAGAATAAAAGTGATCCTTAGCAAATTTTGAGTAGTATATATTGGCCTGCATGCTGCTGGAAACTTATTGGTTTACCTTCCAACGACAGGAAATAAATGTGTCAGTACTCTTTGCGCTATTTAGTATAACATTTTTATAGACTGACTCATATTTGAAATAATGGATAATAACATGGACACAAACAAGGTGGCAGATCTTCAGTACAGTGAGGAGTTTACACTAAGATATACTTGCAGGAGTTTCGTTTGAGCGACGAAGAAACTGTTGACACGAATGTGAAGAAGGAAGAATTGCTTAAGTTATTTGAGAAGCGGAAACCCCTTAGAGCATTTGTTAGATATTGAGAAGACAGTAAGAATACCTCTCTGCTGAAAATAGAGGTATATCCCAAATACAATATCATGGACTAAGATGATGCTTTCTCACTAAAATGACTTGGTTATGGAAACCTCCAATTCGCTTGTTAAAGCGATTTTGGACACGGTGATCGCAGAAGTTCAGTCTCAGAATGAGGCTATTAGTCGTTGACACAAGGAGGTGACAGACAGTTTCCCAAATGATAGTACCATGAATAAACTGAAACTGGAAGCAACAAACTGAAGGCGGTAACAAAGCGCAAACTGCTAGTCATGATCAGTTCCTGTGCAGTTGCTCCCGAAAAGTAGGAACTTTAAGCATATGTTTTGCAAAGTGTGTCGAGTTGCAAATTGCCAAAATTAGTTCTCTAAGAAGGGGGTTATTAACATACAGAAGTCCACACTATGACTTTGATATCGAGCATCGTCCAAGATTCATCAGCATGCACTACAGGCCCATAACATGTGTAAACAACAGTACAGAATTGATGTTGCAGACGAAATCAACATTCCAGAATTGAAAACGAGCGCGTCTGATACTGAAATGCATATATTCAGAACTGTTTATTTCGTAGCTTCAAATTCGGATGTAAATAAGCAGTTGCGGTACTTGAAAGCAAGTGGGGTAGATTCAAAAGTGTGCGATATTCACAGTGATAACAATCAGGTAGTGCAGTTGAGTCTAGTTCACGTGTTAGATGAAGATATTAAACGCGTATGTGTGCACAAAAAGCTAGTGACGTATATACGTGGGTGTTCTCACCCTCCGCCCGCCCCCACGCCCGCCCCCCCCCCCCCCACACACACACATACACTCCCCACGAGTACTGAATACTCCTTCATTTTAGACCCGAGTACTGAATACTATTTAACATGAATTTCTTCATAAAAATTAACAAATTTGCTATTTATTCGTTAACATTTAAAATAGTAAAGGTTGTATCTCACCATTTTACTGTTTTGGGGTCAATCATGAAATTTAAATACGATGTCCTACGATTTTGTTTTATTTCAACAGGGTTTTTTTTACATAGAAAACATAGTTTGAAGACATGTACCTATTTGTTATGCGTACTGAATACTAAATAATGTAATTAGCGGGTACTGGTACACGGGCCGTGGGTACTGAATACTCTCTAAATTTTCCCTGAATACTACGTACCAAAAGGGTGTGGGGGTGGGGGGAACAGCCCCATATATGATATGTGTGGCTCTCAGATCTGGATGTTAAAACAAAATTGCTTGGGAGTGTGAGTGAGAATTATAGTGTATGTAAGTGAATTTTGCCGAGCTTAGCAAACTGTAAACCGTAACTGGGTGGGCGGGGCTCCGTTTTCGAATTATAAATTAGCGGTCTTAGAATAATAGTATAGATAATAAGTTGAAAACAGAAGATTGTCATTTCAATGTCTGTTATTGATTGGCAAAGATGCTTTAAATCGGATTAGATTAATCATGAGTTTGTTGAAATATTATAAATCTTTAGTTTCACTGGGGAACGAAAATATGATGCAGGGTGTAGGCATATGTAGCGTAAGAAAATAAAACTGAATGTTCAGTAAAAAAAAACATGTGAAAGTACAAAGGATTTTTTCAGACAAGAAGAGCAATACGACTTAAGGTAAAATGAAAGAACTTTCAAAGAACATTGGTTGTATACATGTACTTGGTTAGTTTATGATTCAGAAAGTAATAACATTGCCTGCAGAATGAGTATGGAATATGCCAAACCGGCCACAATAAACTCTAGTTAACTAGCAGTTTTTGTTACCGGATGAGACATGTTCAGGAAAGAACCTCTCAGAGCACACTAAACCAGTGGCCTCAAAAAACTATTGGAATTTATGCGAAGAAGGTAACTATTCATATTATTTGAAATGAGGGGACCTCTGAGAGGTGAACAGTTGTCTCTAAGAACAAATACTTCCTACTTAGAGTTGAGTTTCATCGCAAATATGGGAACAGGAAAACATAATGATGCTCTCTCAGCAAAAATAGACGATTTGGTAATGGAACCATCTGCCTCGCTAACTAAAGCGATCTTGGATACAGATCTTGGATGAGGCGATTAAGACAGGACACAATAACGTGTCAGGCGAGTCTAACCAATAATAGTTGAACTTGGAAATAAACAAATTGTAGGAGGAGGAGACAACTTGTCGCCCAGCATTATGTGCGTAATCAGTACGGGAGCAGAGAAGTCATTTCACGTGCTTGAACCGCATAACTCAAACATAAATAATTAGTGTTGGAGGCAACGTAGTTCCCATTTTGCAAGCACGTGCAGATGCGCGGATTTTATAGTACTCTTTTTAGAAACACTAGTTTAAAGCTTATACTAGATGGCAAAGAAAACAAATCATATCAGAAGTCAGTTATTATGTCGGAGATTTATAAAACAATCGTGTTGACAGGTTTTATTGAAATATCATAGTCGGAAATCGCGGTACAAATGCGAAGATCGAAAAAAACTAGTTTTTGTTTTCTTCGAAATTGCCAATGTTTCAAAACGGGTACAAAAATTGTATATTCTTAAATATTGTTGAAATTGACAGGAGTCGAAGATCATTACCTGATCTACCTTTTTTGACAATTTCTTATTTTTTCGTGAATATACATTTTGCGTGCCCGTTTTGAAAGTTGGTACCTGCATTTCACTCTTTCAGAGGCTATTCAAAATGGCGGCGACACAGAAAAACACCCAGCCCAGGGCCAGTCAGTCGCACGCCACAAACCCACTTCTCCCTGGACAAATTAACATCATAATGTCACACAGTCACAGAAACTAAATATTGTGAATTGAACTGAACGTTTATAAATAGCTAAGGAATGTGCTAAAAATAGCTCACACACATTCAAAGGTCAAATAATGCTGATCCGTGTACATACACAGATCGATCGTTTAACATACGGCCCGATTGACCGATGGATTATTTCAATTTATTTGCACAGGAGTAGAATTAAAACAGTGTTACAATCACGATCGTATACAATTCCAAGTTTTGCATGAGTGCGTAATTTACAAACTACAAACAAATAGATCTATTACAGTAGACAATGTCAATGTAGAGAATTAAAATTGAAAAGTGGAACACACCAGCAAATGCCTGAAATGGGTCATGGCATTGTCTGCACTGTAGCCTATGTAAGTAAATACACTTTTAATTTCTGTATGACAAGTGTTTAACGTTGAAACATGTAAAACGGTGGTGGTTGATATATATTAACTTAATTCTGATAATTTTTTAGAACACATGGGTGATGAATAATTGATGAAAATGTAAGCCTTGAAAATCTACTATTTGTTCATGAATGCCACCTGTGACTTACATTTTGGACAGTATCATCTTCTGGAAAGCACCACTTTCAATTCCAGTTGTGTTTTAAGTAAAATGTTATGGAATGCTGACATTGTTAGCATTGAGAAAGTTGGACAGAGTTATTAATATTAAAAACAAATGAAACAATATCATATATGACTTGTTTTTTTCAGGTCTGCTAAGACTAAGTTAGCTAGAGGCAGTGTGCAGTATTACCATAGCCAGATTCAAGTCAAATTTCCCAGTCTCACAGTACTAGTATAACTACATCAAGAGCCTTGTATTAGCCAGTATGTAGGTAAGCGCAGCTTCAAAAAATCTATGAATTTATCAATGTTTGTTCTTTGCAAAATATGTGGCATTGTGCACCAGTCCTGCACCACAGACATATTAATAATTTGTTATTAGGTCTGTGCCTGCACTTAGTCTCAGACTTTTTATACTAAAATTAAAATGGTGTTTTACAGCACATCGACACATAAATAGGTCATAGTGTGCTTAGTACATATGTAAAATTAAACAAACAAAATAAAAAGGTCCCTGTATTACATCTAAATTATTAAACTTAACCAAGACCCCGACTTAACATAATGTGCTGGCATGGCCCAGCAATAGCATGGTGGATGATAGCAATCTGGAGCTTCCGGTTCAAGTCACACATGCACCACTGAGTTTCTGTGTTATCGCGCAATACATCTTCCCTCAGCCTTGTTTGTTCCTCAGCCTCTTTTGTTTGATTGGGATTGAAACTGGGGAGTCTATCCTCCAAGCACGATAAACAACCATAGAAATTATTAATATATACATTAGTAAGAGTAAGACAGGTTCTCGAATTCCTATGTGTCTTTTGGGGCGGCTCTAAATAAGGTATACCGGTAATAAATGTGTTGATTTAGCAGAAAATTTATTGTACATGTAAAAAAAAGTTCTATAAACACTATTCATTTACATATTTCAGTTCTACAACTTGTTACCTATTTAAGTTGAAACAAAATATCATGTATGTCATTTTTATTTTCAGAGCCTGGAGTCCTGAGATGCTGGGAGTTAGCTGAAAATAGTTAGTGATGTCCCAATATATATGGGAGGATTTTATTGAAACAAGTAGTCACATATAACTTTTTACAACATTAACAACAGAATCAGAAATACTTAAACGAACAAGAATAGTATATAATAACAAGATGGTGTACAATATTTTTATTTTTTTATAAATCATGAATCAGCAATACCTCATACGGACAGTACTAGCATCAACTTCAAGAAAAATATGTCTAGTAAGAGGATCACCAGTTCAGCCAGCACAATATCATATCAACATGCATATCCGACTGTTGACACAAGGTGGATCGTTGGCGACATTAACTGGATAGTTCATTGGAGTGGCTCAAAATAAGGGCTAATATGAAAATATAAATGTGTTTCTGTTAATCTGACCGGCCGTGCCCAAATTATTTATTGGATTAAAATGTTTTCTGAATTTTATTGGATTATATAAAAGTTTGTGGAATAACAGATGGCAGGAGGTGTATATTACCGGTTATACCCAGAAGAAAAGTGAGTGGTCTTCCTCACCAAAAAAATAACAAACAGATACATGTATATATATATAACCCCACATATGTTCAAATTGGCTTGCACCATATAAACAATTACATATTAAAGGGACATGCAGCAATCTTCTTTTTTTTAAACTCCAAAATGTTATAACTTATAATTTAAATATATGTAAAGTGAAAATAAATTATTGATTAATCAATCGAGGTGCACATTTTAATGCTTGATAAAAACTTGATAAATGCTGTGTGTCCCTTTAATAAATAAAAACAATTATTGTATGATGCAATTTAATTTGTTATGTAATACCCTTTATATTTGGGATGTTTTGATGTAAATATTTGAAATAAAATGTTTTAAATCAAATAAATAATTCATTTTGATATCTGACTTGTTACATATTTTTTACTTAGTCATGAAAGATAATATTTAAGGCCTTAATATGTACCTTAAATGTTTATTGTTTACCATTGAAAGGTGAGGCGGCATATGGCGTTAGTTATCTGTGCGTCTATATCCTTCCACAGTTTTTAACCAATCTTTTCGAAACTTTACATGATCTTTATCTATGACGTCTAGAGGAGCATATCGATTTTGCATCAAAATAAAATTTATTTATGAATATATATTCTTGCATAGTACAATTTTCCACGGATTGTTTTCAGTGCGTTCATTCAAGTCCCATGGACATATTGAGTTATGGAGATGTTCGGTTGCCTTTTTATATTTGTATACTTTCTCATCTTCACCTCTCACCGCTGCGGGTTCAATTCCCACTGGGAGCTCAACTTGTAGGTGAGAAAGTGTCGATTCTTACAGATAGCAGTAAGTACACAGTACTGGTTCTACCCAGGAAATATGGCCTAAAATGTGCTATAATGACATAAAACACAATTCAACTTTAGAAATATAAAGTAAAAAAAATGGCCTTCTTTATTTTCCTTCGATGCTATCAGTATAAGTATTACGACAGTGTTTCTGTCTGATAAAAAAATCATCTTAGGTTTCAACCGACAAATGGTCTATATTTAAACTAATACAGGTAAGATGGGGCCCTCAAACCCTTTTATGTGTGGGTGATATATTCCACGGTTGATTCATGATACTAGCATGGGCCAGCTATAGTACATATGACAGTGCTGAGTGCAGTTGCGGATGAATTGAATTGAATATTTAACGGCTCATCAACACAGTACGGGTTATTTAGAGCCGCCTCAGAGAGAGGGGAAGGATACATAGGAATCCGGGAACCGTGCACTACTCTTATTATCAAACAGATTCCTATGGTTCTTTAACATGCTCGGATGATAGACCTATACGCGGGACCACCCTGTTTACGTCCCCATCCGACGGATGAGGCTAAGGGAATGTGTCTTGCCCAAGAACACACCGACAAAACTCAGTGGCACCACCTCCGGTTACAAATCCGCTGCGCTACTGACTGCGCCAAGTTGCGGATGACAATTAGACACTGGACAGTCTAGTCAAAAACACAGCAACAAATATATTATCTGAATATGTTTAAGAATGTACTGTATGCTTGGAAGAGCTTTCAAAAACAGACTAGCTTTCATGGTTTTAGTTGGGGTGGGATGGGGATGGGGCGCATTCTTTTAAATCTCAGTTCAGATGCCCTCCCCCTCCTTCTCTCCATCCCAACTCCCATCTTGAACAGTAGCGATTGTTACGTAAACTTTCCACATATGAGAGGGTGCCCAATACTACCCGCTCCATCGAATACGCGCCTGCAGTTCTTGCGAGGTCAGTCGAGTCAAAATTACAGTTAAATCAAACAATTCGTATTTTCGTGTACTTTTGATAAAGAAATAACATGATTTTCGTGATATGCAGCAAAATTCATGTAATGTGTGAGCTAAAACAACAATTCAAGTATCTACTCGTACTTTATTTAACAAAAAACACACGGTTTTTGTCATTTTAATCGTATTCTAAAAATGGCATCTTTTAGAGTTATCGCCCCTCGCTTCGACATTTTACAAGGCAGATTTTACAGTAGATAATATATCACGCAGTAGAGCTTCTAAAAAAAAAGTCGGTACAGACGAAAATCACGAAACCTAAAGGGGAAATGAAATTTCATGATCAAAAATTGTCACAATTTTCCAAATTATGCGTTTTAAAAAATTCAAAATGGCGGACATTTTTTTTTTTTGACGTTGCCGAAAGTTGACGTACTACTTTTCGTTGTCAAGCGTGGTTGCGATATTTGAAAGATGTAGGAAAATATCAAGGTTGCTCCCGTACTGAATTGCTTTTATGAACCCCAATTTCAACGCAATGGCCATAGGCGTGTTACAAAATACAACGTTACTTCCAGCAAAAACAAATTTGGTGGGAAGAAGGCAAGTTTTATTTCCGGAAAATTGTTGATATTATAATTGCTCAAAAGAGTATATACACATTGATGTCGAGTCCTACATGTAATTAGTGTTAAAAAGGAGATGTGAACAACAGTGTATATATACTTTTTAGGGTCAGTATACCCACTCTTAACGTCGTGAGTAAATCAATTACGCTCTTATCTTCAAGCATTTAAAAACAACAAAAACAATCTTAGGTAATAGGCATATGTATTCAGGCAGATAATAAACACAGAATTTCAAAAAAGAACATGTTAAGTCCAACCGTGGGAAGAAAAGGTCCTTCGGGTACAGGAACCAGTGAGTGATTGAAGGAATAGTTCTGAAAAAGACTAAAAACTTTCTTTAAAACAAATGTAAAAACAAATATTCCACAGATAGGAGATATGTATACAAGCATGTAGATAATGATACAATATATGTAAAAGGAGATAAGTATAACCTTTCCCATAGAAAACATAATTAAAATCATGTAAACTAGTTCTCGGCGATATTGAAAACTCTATATAAATAATGTATATAGTATCCATATGTTCAAATATATATAAGGTATTACAGCATAGTGAAAGGTGGGTGGAGGGTGGGTGAGAGGGCACACACAAGTAATCTGCCCCTGAAAACAAATCCTCAAGTGACCAGAACAATAGTCCGCACCAGTTTATATACGTAAGAGAAGCGCCAAAACGAAATACCCAATTTTCTCTAACCGAGCACGAAACGAATGACGACATTATGACTTACATGTTGTTTCGATTCGAGAATAATTTCATATTTGTTTGTTCAAATAAGCTATTGTTAATTTACCAGTGATTGAAAATCGCCACCGATACCTCCAGCATATTTCTATTTTACAAAATTTAAAAGATACACGTGATGCACGGGTCGTGGAATGTGTACTCGGTTCATCATTCATCAAGGATTCTGAGGGCTAGCTTTGCGCAGTCGGTAGCGCGGCGGATTGTAACCGGAGGCCCCGGGTTCAATCCTCCGTGATGCCACTGAGTTTCGTTGGTGTGTTCTTGGGCAAGACACTTTCCCTTAGCCTCGTCCGTCGAATGGGGACGTAAACCGGGCGGTCCCGTGTATCGGTCTATACTCCAAGCGCGTTAAAGAAACATAGGAATCTATTCGATAATAACGGTTCCCGGATTCCTATGTATCCTCCCCCTCTCTCTGGGCGGCTCTAAATAACCTATACTGTGTAGATGAGCCGTTAAACAACATTCAATTCAATTCATCAAGAATTCAGGATTTTTGTCAAATTTGATAAGTTGTCTTTATGCCATATTGATGTAAAGAGCAGCGTGAAGAAGCCGTCAGATTGCTGTTGAATGGAATTGCACTGCGTGTGGTGTCTGACCATCTTTGCGTGCATAAATGCGCTATTACCAGACTAGTTCAGCGTCTGAGATTGACTGGTTCGACCAACGATCGCCCTGGACGAGGACGTCACGTGAAGGTGATGCGTATATTTGTCTCACGCACCTACCTCAACGCTTCCGCACTTTAGCGTGTGTGTGTGTGTGTGTGTGTGTGTAGTTCTAAGGTTTATAGTCAGTCCGCCAACGAACACGTCAAGGTAAACCTGACGCGATGGGCACAATAGAGTCTGGACTTTTAAAAGTGTAATTTTGAATTTTGAAGCTTATATAGACCTTGCCAACAGGTCTGTTTAATGCCTAAATATTTTAAAAAGCGGTGTCAACAACAGCGGTTAATTAAACCTAATTTCGTGTGTTGACACCTTTCGGTCCTAGCTTTGTTTGGCGTTGTGTGGTATGTGGTGCGTGCTTGTTCTGCGATGTTATGATTATGTTTTGATCATATCATATTTGCTGGGGTTTGTTGAGGGGTATGCCTGTATCACGCCATCTTGGGGGTGATTAGCGTGTCCATTTGCAGCATACTAATACTTATGGTCATCGAACTGGGGCCTGTTCGGTTCGTAATGAGTTGTATGTTTGTATTTGTTGGGGCATGTTTGTTCGGGTACAGTTTGATGGTTGCTATGCCTGGGGCATAGCCTGTGCGTCTGGTCTGAGGTACTGTGGCAGCATTTCCACATCTTGTTCGCGCAAGGTGAGTGCTACCACGGGGAGGGAAAGGCCAATTATGGTCACTAATGGTTTCCAGTCAAGACTGCCCCTGTGGGCTGTAGCCCACAGGGTTGGTGATGAAAAGGACCGTAGGGAGGCGCTCCTTAGTCCTAAAAAGGGTATGTGCCGTGTTTACTGGTCTTATAATTAACATTAATTTGTACTATATTATGAATTAGTACTCTATTTATTACTGTATTTCGAATTTTTTAAAACGGTCACATCCCTTGTTTTTGAGATAAACAATAAACAATTTAAGTTTTTATATGGCTTTTACTGGTATAATTACTTGGTTGCGTATTTTGTATTTCTTCTATACTTATTATAAAACAAAAATCGAATGCCTACAAGTGGCCTAAACTGTGCTATTCCCACTATAGCACCGCTCGATATTTTCGTGGGATGCCTTTATTGTTCCGACGCGGATGCCAATGGTGGCTTAACCCTTTCGCGTGATGTAGTATCGTTACTGGTTTGGTGGATTACCGTATCCATATTTTAGAGAACAAACTACTACTTTTGGTGGACGACGCGGGCGTGGTATCGAATCTTTTGTTAACAGAACATTATTATATAGACAATTGTACGATTTCATACATACACATAGACATATATACATGCACATATTAGATATATATATAGAGATACTGGGTGATAAACATTAACTCTTAGTAGTTGTAAGGTTGCATACATACATACACATAGACATCCATACATGCACATATTAGATATGTACAGAACATACCATTACAGATAGTTATTATATTTCATACACACACATACACATAAACACTTCACTTATTTACTAGATGTTTTATCTTAAATGCGTCGACCTTAACCTTTCGTGTTCTACTGACCTGACCTGACCTACTGGATGTCCTACTTTAATTTTTTTATTGAAGGCCGAATTTCTAAGCTATGTAGGTCAAGGTCGAGGTTAGTGTCAAGGTCAGGACTTTCCAATTGAGCGCGGGCGCGGACTGGAAGGAAAGCACTTTGTTGAGACACACATTTATGAGAGAAAGCTATTAGTTACTGCGTTAGTTACTATCAATTGTAAATAGCTTAACATATTATTAGCTAACTACTCTCATATATATACGTCCGGTATTGCGACCGCACTGTGCGATGTATTTTATCATATTCAAAGTAGAGTCCAGAGCCAAGTGTCCTTTCTCTCCAATTCCAGCGCGTTGTACGCCAAGTACTGTCGAAGAGTTACATATAACAGTCTTATACCGGGACGTGAGAGAGGCGGCATCCGGCACTGGTTCCGCACTTCAGCAAATCTGCCATGAACATAAGTACCTACTATACGATACCGGTCAGTTAGAAGACAGCGAGCCTACGTCGTAGTAACCGATTCGTCGACGTTTGCATGGTGGAGCGTGATCGGTTTGCTGGCGGTGGATTGATGGTATGAGCCGATATGTACCATGGACATAAGAACCACTAATTAATCGATGGGAATTTAATTTCAACGCTGAGCGTTATCCAGACCCTCTTCTTCAACCAGTGGCCCCGTCCGTCGGATGGGGACGTAAACCGGGCGGTCCCGTGTATCGGTCTATCCTCCGAGCACGTTAAAGAACCATAGGAATCTATTCGATAATAAGAGTAGGGCAGGTTCCTGGATTCCTATGTATCCGTCCCCTCTCTCTGGGGCGGCTCTAAATAACCTATACTGTGTTGATGAGCCGTTAAACAACATTCAATTCAGCCAGTGGCCGTTCCGTTTGTACAACGTCGCTATTCAACGTTCCAGCAGGAAAATGCACGTCCTCACGTAGCAAGTATATGCATGGACTATCTAGTCAACAGCAACGTAAATATACTCAAATGGCCGGCAATCAGCCCTGATATATCGCCAATAGAGCACATCTGTGACGTTTTAGACAGATGAGAGAACATGCACCAACAGAAGAATGGGAGAACATTCCTATTAAACTGGTTAATCGTCTCATCAACTCGATACATCGAAGTATAAGAGATGCTTTTGACGCCAACGGTGGACATACCCGTTATTGGTTGCCTGATGTAACGTTTGGTTTTCTTGATAAGGTATTATACCACTTATTAATTTCCCCATAGACACCAATGTTAAAGTGTCACATATTAATGATTTGCTGCAAATTCAACTCAAGTATGGATAATGCAGCAGTGTTATGTTCATATAGAAAACTAATTTTCCACTTGAAAAATCACCAGAAAAGGTGGGGTAAGAACGTTCTTGTTTGTTTACTAAACAGGTCAAGGGTACAGCTGTTTTCATTGATTGACTGTTTTCATTGCTCACAAAGTGTAAGCATAGAGTCGAAATTTCGAAAATGTTCATCAGTGATCCAGTAAAACTTATTAATACGCTTCTTAGACATACAACCACAAAATCGAATAGAAACCTCGGAGGCTTGCATGTAACTAGTGGTGGTAAACCATAAACGTTTATCTGCCACTCACACAAAACTAGCAGAATTGTAACATGAGACTTAAATACTATGTACTGAAATAAAACTGTTGTTTTTTGTTAAATACATGTTGAGATATTTGATTATTAACACATAGTTGCGTATCCTTTGCCCTGTAATATAGTAAAGGTATTAGTGTTTGCAGACATAATCTTATTAAAGGAATACTATAGGCATTATGCAATGCGTACAGGATACATTGGTGGCAGACAGTATGAACAGCAAATGCTCACATTATTTATAAACATATAAACACTATGAACTATTTGTGAATAAAATGTAAATAAATTACTCAGGGTTTGAAATAAAATTTGATTGTTATTGTTCTAAATTAATAATAATAATAATTAATTAATTACAGATACATACTACATATAAACTATATTAGCTTTTGATTTCATTTGTCAAATTTTAGTATTGATAGAACAATCTACATATGCTAATTCATGTAATAGACTCAATAGTATGAATTATTTGCATATGCAGTCATCACTAATAGGGATTGCAGATCAGCTGTACTTGCAGTGCGACAATTGTCCAATGACAACAAGAACATATTCATCATATGGTTTCTAGTCTCTCTTGTGAATGTTTCAGAAGGTATATCTTTTATATCTGTCATGCTCACTAAGCTTAGAGCTCAATTTAGGCATCAGTATCGAGCTTTAGTTTGTTTCAGAGCAAATCGTACAGCTTTAAGCCAAAACCGACGGCGGTACCAATCTCTACCCAGAGTTGTCGTTCCTTGCATACACATACACTCATCAAATACCAAGAATCTTGGCAAACGATGAAAAACGATGGAAATGCACACTTTCTTGATTGCACTAATATTTGACTGAATTAACTTTATATGAAATGCTTAAATTACAAAATATTTTTTTATTCGGCTTGAATGTTTTAAATATACAGTAAATTAAGCTCAGAATTAATAAAGATTTGTACTTTAATTGGCATATCACTCCGCCGTCAAAACATTCAAAGTACGCACCACCAAATCTTTCCCATAGGGTTACAGTACAACATGTTGCTTACCAGCACTTTCCAGTATCACAACTACCTTAAATTAAATTATTAACTTTTAAAAAATATATATCAAAATGCAGAAAATAAGTCGTGTTTCTTTCGACTGTTTACGCGTCAATCAGCAGGCCGATAGTTGATGGTGTCACGGTGTTGAAGTTCTGTTCGTTAGCTATGGTCATGTGGCAATTTATCATGTGATCGCTGGCTACTTTCTAACGTTGACAGAGGTCAATGTAATGGCCTCTGCGGTACCACCTGACAACATCTATAATCACAACGAGAAGTTTGACATCGTGAAAAAAATAAAGGTCATTTCTCGTATATAAGACTGCATATGGAGAGGTGGGACATATACTGAGCAAAAATAAAAAGTACCACGTTTTCGTTCCCTTATTATACCGACAGTAAAACAGGAAATAATAAATGATGTATATGGAATAAGTAGATCGACCACCACAACAATTTTTTTTTTGAAAAGTTCAGAACACAAGAGAGTTATCCCCCTTTATCTTAAACCATACATTTTGGTAAAAAACACATACAATCTACAAACATTATCTCAAATTGTCCAAGACATATTCTCTATACGTTGCTTTCGAGAGAAAAAAATCACAGAAAAACACAACACCGATTGTAGGTAGCAGCTTTTGATTATCAAAAATCATCAAATGAGCTCCCTTTAAGGTTTCCTTACATCCATCACAGAGTATTACTTGGCAAAATTTGAAACTGTTTAAAGACATTTTAGTACTCAGTGAAGTGTGCTTAAAAACATGAAACATCGTTTAATTAAAGCGTTGTTCAAGCTTTCCTACGCCTTCAAACACTGGCCTATGGGAATACCAGCAAAACAATTTTGCTGAGTATACAAGCCCATACAAGGAGTGCACTATACACTCGGAGATATTCAGACCTGATTGTCAACGAGAACGTGTGTGAACTGGCACCAAGTAAATCAAAGATGAAAGTCAGCAGAACGAGATCTTGGCAAGAATTTGACACAGTTTTATTTAGCATTCATTCCTACAGGTAACTTCGACATCCATGTCATTTATCGATCATTTTTGACACTTTCAATTTTACAGAATTTTTGGGGGTAAAATTTCAATTGCCCGGAACCATAATCTTGCGACGAGGCACATGCCTGCTCCCCTTTTCCAGGTGTCGAGCTTCTGGATGTGTGCAAGGCAACACACACTTATATATACATAGTTATACATGCTAAGAAGGATATTCAGTTTAATAAAGGAAATCAATAGTCAATGTACTGTAGATACATTATTTATTTGTAATTAATTAATATTCATGATTTAAAATAATCATTTAGAACACTAACAATAACAATCAAATAATTTTCACAAAAAAACGCAGTAATTAATATACACTTACTTCACAACGCGATAAATAATGTAAGCATGAACAGTTCCTTCTTTTCGGGGAGCCAATACATTGAGAATTTAGAGTTCATACTTTTCTGTATACTACGCTATGTGCCTTGTCGCAAACACTTGATGCCAATAAGAATCCTTACACAAGCGATTTTTTTAAAAGTCCTTATTATATATAAGATTTTGGCTGTTAACACTAAACTTAAACTCATTAAATTTAAATTTCTCTAGTTTGCACTAATGTCCAGCAGGACCATATGCTGAAGTGTATATTCGTTAATTATGCTAAAACACTATCGTCCCGAGTTTAAATGGTCCTTCTTTCCACCGCATTTCTTGATGTTGGAAGCGACTATGTATTTTCACTGATCAGTGCGTTGAACTTGAGTTTTAAGTTTAATATGCTCACCACTGAGTCCATCCACTGTGCGCCATATTCGGTTTGTTGGAGGAGTGTACGGTTTGTTAGAGCATGTGTACGGCTTGTTGGAGCAGATTTTAAGACAAGAGATGAATCATGGCAACAAGGTATGTGTTTTGCTTCATTTTATCTTCTTATAGTGTAATTGATTGTATAACTTCAAATTCTATATATGTCTGTCTTTCATACTTGCACACTGTTTTTCCAAGCAGGTGTCATATTTTGTGTTAAATGCGACTTAATAACTTCATGTTACCGTTGTTTTTGCATTTTATTTTGGAAAAAGTAGTCATAACTTATTATTCGCTAGAATATAACCATCAATTGCCATCTCGCTCAAATCACTAGAGCAGTGGCAGAAAAACAATAAACGTGGCTCCAGCGTAAATGAAGTGTCTACAATAGAATTTGCAGCAACTCTGCAGTTCTGCAGGTGTTAGGCCCATTCCCCATATTTTATATGGTGCGCCTTAAAGACCCAATTCAATTCAATATTATATATGTGATTATATATGATTAAATAACAACCGACATGAAGTTGGTAACTCATTTTATTACAAAATACAGATGAATTTGAACCGTGCATATGCTAATGTGACCATGCATGCATATATGTGAAAATCGGAAACAAAGTTTGTCTGTTAATAATAATAATAATAATCATAATAATAACTAGAACGAATTCGACGGCGCGGCCGTCGTAAAATACCAACGTTTTATGCACACAGGTCACTTCCCCCTCTCCCACCCCGCCAAACCCCACCCTACCTCCCCCCTCCACACACAGCCCCACAGTATATAATCCCTTCATCAAAATGTTCATTTGAGAAATAATTTTTAAATAAATTGACCCCCTATTACCCTCCACCCACCACCCACCACCCACCCCTCCAACCCGGGCCCCAGGGAAGACGTTCGAGTTTGCAAAATATAAAAAAAAATCGTTTGATATGTTGTTTATCTTTTATAGACGATTACATATACCAAGTTATGTGCAAACATATGAAAAAAATGACAGTGTAATTGATTTTTTAGTTTATTTGACCTTTTGACCCCACTGAGGGCCCCTGGGCTCGGAGCCAAAAATAATAGTGCTCTTGCACGCCGTCATCATATGGTGATGACATACCCTAAGTTTGGTTGAATTCCGTTCAGCGGTTTAGGAGGAGATGCGGTAACGGACAGACGGACAGACTGACGGACGGACAGACGGACAAACGGAGGCGATTTTAATATACCCTGTGTTTTTTTCAAAAACGTGGGTATAATAATAATAATAATAATATCTTTGTGGCAGTCCCAAGCTACATCTTTGAAGATTTGTGTATTTATCTCCATAGTAAATAATCCAAAAACGATATATATTTGATATACATGTATATGTTTTCTTAAATTTCAACACGGTTATAATTATTTAATATAAATTTAGTATTTATGTATTTATGGATAATAATATAATTCTCAGCTTTATATAAAATAAAAAAATGGTGTGCGCATCCTATCTTATGCTGCAATGATTTTCAGCGTCTGCTTTCATAAAATGTATACAGCTGTACGTAGATGACTTGCAAAATATATGCTAGCATATAAAATAACAAAGGGATAATGTACATTAGTTTACAATAATAACACTAAATGACTATATTTGTTTTTAGAACATTCACATCACTGTTGCAGCTCGCATACGATCAAACAAAAGGATATTTGTGTTATTAAGTTTGTAACTATTAAAGCTAAACAGATATCGATATAAAGAACAAAGAAATATCTCTCATATCATCTTTAAATGATCCATCTAAAGTATGTACTATTCTCAAAACAAATATATTAACATCGATATATGTATATTACGTTTTCTTACATTAATTTCATCAGTTCGTAAGACGGTGCGTAACTTAGCGCAATGCGCATGGGCGAAAAAGCTTACCTATACGCATGGGTAAATTATTATTCGGCGGATAAATTGGATTTAAGACGTGTTTCGAATCCAGTGTATGTAGGTCTATGCTCTTTAGTATGGAAATAGCACTGAGGCCCTCCCAGAGGTTTTGTGGATCTAGGGAACAGTGTCCTAAAGGGAAAACAAAGAAAATGTACCTAAGTTTACGTCTAATTGCTATAATTTACTTTTAAAACATGACATTTGGATTGCTGATCATTGGTGTTTAGTATTACGTTTTATGACGGTTTTTAGTTGCGCGTATCGCTCAACTGGACGCTCTAACTTCCGAGAATAAAAAATTTCAGCTGAAACCGTTTGCACGGCGATGAACAATTGCCATGAGTGTCCATTGTAGCGCAACTGATCACAGATCAACAGAGCTTATGCCCTGGTGCGTCGTTCGTCTGTCTGTCCGTCCGTCCGTCCGTTCATAGTTTCTTTTTTTGCGGCGACTACTCCTCTAACTAAATGGATTTTCATGAAATTTTCAGAAATGTTGCCCATAATGTCTACTTGATCCCTAACAAAAAATCAGGGATGATGTGAAATCCAAGATGACCACCAAAGCTAAAAATAGATTTAAAAAATATTTTTTTTGTAGTGATTCGATATTAAACATGGCCATAGTGGACATTCTTTTGATGGATTTTTATGCAACTTTACATGAATGTTTCTCTTGATATCTAGTTTGAAGTGCTAGAGTTATATAGGAAAACTTTTGGGAATATTCCTCTGAAACTATTTGATGGATTTTCATGAAACTTTACGTGAATGTTGCTCTTGATGTCTTGTTGATCCTAAGTAAAAAATCAGGTCTGTCGGGAATTCAAGATGGCCGCCATAGCTAAAAATATTTTTTAAATATAGAAGTTTGTGGCGACTAGTACTTTTCAAAAACCACAAGTGATATTGATTTTGAACCTATACCAAAATGACTGACGTAACATGTAGTTGGATCTAAACAAAATTAATTTTGTCAAACATGGCCTCCACTGGCCATATTTGATTACATATAGTTGTATAGGAAAAACATGTGGCTACTGCTCCTCTGAAACAACTTGATAAATTGCCATGATACTTTATAGGAATGTTGCTCTTGATGTCTAGTTGGTTCTAAGTAAAATTCAGATAAGCCGAAATTTCAAGATGGCCACCATAGCTAAAACTATATTTTAATATTTTAACATGTTACTACTTCTCCAAAAACATAATGGTTATGTATTTGAAACCTTTACCAAACTGACTGGCGTGACATGTATTTGGTCCTAAACAAAACTCATTTTGATTCAATATCAAACATGGCCGCCAGCGGACAGCTTTGTCTATAGTATATATAGGAACAACTTGTGGCGACTACTCAACGTCAATGAAAAGTTACCACTTGTTAATCAGTTAAATAAATTCACAAAAGCAATTTTACAAGAATTTTACAGCCTTCTCACCCGATCTCAGTCCTATCGAGCATCCAAGACCTCATCAGAGCCCTCATTGAGGAATGGCTCGCGATACCCCAGTATCGCATACAACGCCTAATAAGAAGCATGGGCCGTAGATGCCGAGCTGTTATGGCTGCAGGCGGTGGTCACACCCGGTACTGAGGTCTGTGAAGTTTGTTTTCTACCGTTAGGATTTTAAGCTAGTGTAGACGAACTGGGCATTGGTGACGCTTACTGTTTTTTTTCCATATTGACTGGCTA